>PVIW01004177.1:125026-141420 GCA_004026585.1 Noctilio leporinus | reverse complement strand
CAATTCATAAGAACCTATGCATACCTATGTTCATAGCGGCACTATTTACAATAGCCAAGTGCTGGAAACAGCCTAAGTGCCCATCAGTGGATGATTGGATCAAAAAACTTTGGTACATTTACACAATGGAATTCTATATAGCAGAAAGAAAGAAGGAACTTGTACCCTTTGCAACAACATGGATGGAACTGGAGAGTATGCTTAGTGAAATAAGCCAGTCAGTGAAGGACAAATATCACATGATCTCACCCATTATAGGACAATAATGAGCAAAACTAACAACAAACAAAACAGAACCAAGTATATGAACACAAGGAATAGGCCTTCAGTGGTCAGGGGGAAAGGGGTTGGGGGGAGGGGGGAGGCAGAGGCAAGAAAGGGGAGCAGCTTAGACAAGAACCTAGTATAAAGGAACCATGGACATGGACAACAGGTGGGATTGACTTTGTGGGGAATGGGTGGGTGGGGAGGGGGACAGAGGGGAGCAAAAAGGGAATGGATATAATACAACAACAATAAAAATTTTTTAAATTTTTAAAATAAATAAAAAAGAAAGTCTGCAGGTATTGGGAAGCTGTCAAGCTCTCAGTGGTAGGTAGAAGTTTTTCAAAATTCTAATTTTCACTTGAAAGCTCAAATTTTATGATTGGCACAAATACTATCAAATTTTTTCTTTAAGGTGACTGGCTCACTTCATTCATTGTCAGGAAAATATCTGCCAAATTCTTAGGTCTGAATACTGAAGTTTGTCAGTAAGAATGGTGTCCCATGAAAAAGCTCTCACCTCAAACCATTACCCACGTGAGATAACCACTGTCTGCAGCAAAATGTTTTATGCATATGTTCCAATTTGTCACCCAGTATATTAAGAGAATCTACCTAAGGGTTGCACTTTCATAAAAATAATAATTTTTACTTCTTCATCAGATTTTTAAGTAAAACTGGCTTTTTTTTTTTTTTTTACTGTGAGTGCATGACAGAGACTGTACATAACACAATGTCAACAGGCACACTTCGGTGTCACTGCCTTGATTCATGCTAAGATGACACGAATGGTTCTATTTTTGATTTTGCACCATTAGTGCAAATGTCAATACAGTGAGAAAGACAAAACAGTCTTAATGTTATGAAAATAATTTTGACCTCAAAGACCCTTTGAAAGGGTCTTAAGCTTCCCCAGGTGGGATTACTAGATAAAATACAGGATACTTAAATGTTACATGGGACATTTATTTGTTGCTTACTTGAAATTCTAATGTAATTAAGCATTCTATCTTTTTATTTTCTATAACTGGCAACCTTACCTCTAGGGGTCCATAGACACACTTTGAAAACAGCTATCCCAGGGCCATTTTTTAGCAGGGAAGTGCTATCAGAGATGTGCTTTATGAAAATAGCTCTAACTCCAGTGGGCAGGAGGGTTCAGAGGGTAGAAAGATTTGTAGGTGTAGGATGTTCCAATGGGTCAATTAAGAAGATATTACTTCCCAACTATTGTGATTGAGAGGGTAAATGCTATTCTAAGCTTGGGCAAAGAAAGCAGAAAGACCTGCCAAATATAGCTCCTAGCCTAGTGGGGTCACCTATCCTGTGGTGTTAATTAGCCACCTCCTCCTACCCTGGCCCACCCTCCCCATCAGGACTTCTTGATTACAACTGACTTATACCCCACCCAGCAAAAATTATTTTTGCTTTGGCCACATGGAAAGTAAAGCCCCAGCTGGTCTTTATCCTCCATCAACTAACAATTCACTTGAGAGTAGGAGTTACATTTCACATCAGACTAATTCCAGTTCCTTTAACTGGTTCATTTCCATCCCCCTTAACCCACTTCTCAAATCTTATCCATCACTCTCTGATGCAGCAAATCCTCTTCATTTCCCAGCTGGGAAATCCTGGCAGAGTCCAGTACATACAGTCAACATCCCATTTTCCATGCTGACTGAGGGAGGCAATGAGGGGACAAGTCTTAAGTTTTCCATCTGTGATATGAATCTATTATAAAACATGATCTCTAAGAGCTCTTGCCATCCTGAGATGGTGTATGGTAGAGCCTAAACTTTGGAGCCAGGTACATTTGTGTTCAAATCCTAGTTTTGTTAGCTACTAGCTATGTAGCTTTGGGGAACTCACCCTCTTGGGGTAAAACAAGGATACTAGCACCCATCTTACTGATTTATTGCAAAGATTAAAAATAATGTTATAGAGCCTCTGACACATACCATCAAGTTGAATCGTATAGCTTCTGTGATTTAAATATACAGTTGCAGAGAGAGAAAGGGAGGGAAGGCAGCACTATTTAAATAGTGCTGGCAGGAGTCTGCCCTTCCTTTGCTTGGTCTTAGTTATTACCTTAATGCCTGGACTTTAGAACTTAAGCCCCCGCCCCCATTAAGATCAACCCACTGTTGTGGCTCTCCTTTTCATTAACAGCATTCTGTCATTCAATATGGTCCCAAAGCAATAGAACACATTTGGGTGTTTGTTTGTTTTTTTAAAGGCTTTGTGTTTTGCTTAAATTTTAAATTCCAGTACATGATTCAATATTTAAGATTCAACAGTCAATACTGATAACCTCTAAAACAGATAAAGTATAGGGAGGGGGACAGAGGGGAGCTAAAAGAGGATGGATGTAATACAACAACAATAAAACTTAAAATAAAAATAAAACAGATAAAGTAGAAGGACAGAGATAGCAGTAAAGTAGGTATTTAAATAGTATACATGCATGTAAGTACAGCTCCATGGTACATGCTGAATGTAGAAGTGGACACACACACACACACACACACACACCAGCATCGGGTTCAGTCAACACTACTGCACAGCCACCTCCAGGTTAAAAGCATTAGATAAGCCCTGGAAGTAAAACTGATGTACTCACACACTAACGAAAAAGTAACACAAGTCTGCACCTGATCAACCCCAGAAGCAAACTTACAGTATTAGGAAGTTGTTTGGGAGATCCAGAGAGTCAATAAATGTCAGAAGTTTTATAGTTCCAACATTATAGTTTCTGGTTCTCCAGAGCAGTTGTTTAAATATTCAATTCACAAAACAAAAATTGAAGTTTATATGGCTCCAGTTTAAATGGTATCTCACAGATGCAGCGCCTGCCATATTTATAGACCTATTTAGTGACATAAACCTAAATACATGCTTTTGGGGAGCAATAAGTGGGAAATAATAAAAATATTAAGGATCTTCATTTTATTAGTTTTACTAATAAACCCTTAGAAATAAGAAGCACAAATCTTGAGTGCTTTGTGCCTCTTTAATTCCCTTTGGTTAATAAAATAGAGTACTTAACCCATTTAGGAACATTTTCTTTCTGTTTGACAAAAATATGATATGAAAATGCAGTAACCTCTCTTAGCTTCATGATTATGATAAACGGATGCTAAAGATTGGAATTGAGCCAAGTGTTTGAAATTTAGGTAAAATAGCCATACCTTTATACTTCCTAGGTTATTAGAACATATGCACAGGAAAAAAAATGCAACTTTTAAAAAGTTCCAATCTGAGAAACTGTTATAAATGAGAGGAACATTGTAGGAGCCAAAAACCCTTACTTGAAGGAGAATTCATTATACAAACTTAAATAACTCACTAAGAATTATCTGTTTTGTGTTCTAATAACCAGGATGGCACTGTATTGCATCCAAAAATACGGACCTTTCTACTTGTCAGTTTTATCATTTTTTAGGTTGCTATTTTTAATGTGTGTTTATAAGACACTGAAGATATCTCAGTCAATCATGTATTGAGCAAAATAATTACTAATGGCAGGGGGTCACACATGGTAGTCTTTATTGTCAACATGTCTATAAAACTGAATAAATATTTGTTAGTATTCCATTTTGATAAAAACAAGGAACACATGGGGCGGAAAGGGAAACTATCAAAAGCTTAATAATTTTTTCAAAGAGCAACACAACTTTAATGGTAAATAGCAAAGAAAGCCAGAATGGATGGGAGAGATTTGCAAAACACACTGCATCAAAAGCAGACTGGACCTTTGATGTCATGGTAAAGTCATCAAGGGGCTAAAAGACAGAACATCTTGTCCCATGAGGATAAATGCTCAAGTAGCATAAAAGATCTTAGGAGATTCCAAGATCTCCCTGGTCCCCTTTCCCTTCCCTTCAGCAGGCCTCTTCTTGGCTTCCTTTCCCAGCTCCAGCCTAATCGGGTTCCTTCCATCACCCACAGACCTTGCTTCTCACGAGTTTCTTTCCTCCAGTTGCTTTACTTCCTCCTCTAAATATCTCTTCATAAATCTCCAAAGTGTCCCAATCTCTGTAGCTCACTCTAGATTGCTGAAGGCAAAGGGAATGAAAAGAATCCCACAGAGAATCAGAAAATTGAGGTTCTTATTTCAGCAGCACTTGGCTGATACCGTAGAGCTCAGCATCAGTGCACGTTACAACTAGAAACAGGGCAGCAGGAGAGGCTCAGACTCCAGACTCCGCCCCTCACTGGCTGGGCAACTTCAGCAACCACATTCTTTCTGAGCTTACTTCTTCATCTGTGACATGTCTACCCCATGAGGTTGCAAGGTGTAAGAGGATCATAGAAGAGGGGCATGGGAGAGCATTTTGTAAATTATAAATCATGAGACCCATGGTTTCCAAAGTATTGTTCCTACACCAGCAGCATCAATATCACCAAAGAACTTAAAGATGCTCATTCTCCAACATGCCCAGACCTACTGAATCTGAAACTGCAGATAGAGCCCAGCAAGCTGTGTTTTAACAAGCTCTTTAAATGCTTCTAATACACATTGTGGCTTGAAGGTAATGCATGCTCTATATGGATGAATTGCTTTTCGTGCTATTTCTTCTGGTTGTAGCTGCTATAATTCTGAATAGACTCTGCCAGTGCATGGAATGTTAATGCCCTTGTATTGCAATAGTACTTATCATGTGAGCCCAATATCTTCTCTTCTGTTTTTGCCTTGATTCTCACAAAATCCTGACAAAATAATGCAAGTGGAACCAGTCAAAGAATCCTAGAGAACTGACACTGTGGATCACACAATTTATGACATCTGTGAGGGCTGGGAAATATTCTACCACATAACCAGCCCAACAACTTGATGGAAGCCTATGCACAGTATCAAAAACACCAGAAATATCAAATTCTATATATTTCCACCCTGCTCGCTGATACCAGAAATTCCATAATCATAGCTTCAAGCTTTAGCCCTCCTCTGAAAGAAAAGACCCTAACTATCAAGGAAATGGACCTTTGGGTTTCATTTTTTCTTTAATTTTATTTATTATTTTTAGAGAGAAGGGTACTAAGAGAGGCAGAGAGAGGGAGACATCAATGTATGATTGGCTTTCATCTGCCTCCAGCAATGGATCTAGCTGGAAACCTAACTTGCAACCTGATTATGTGCCCTGGCTGGGGAACCAAACCAGCAACCTTTGGGTTCGCAGGCCAGCGCCTTATCCACTGTGCCACCAGCCAGGGCCCAGGGTTTCATTTAATATTCTGCTTCCTTTACCTGTCTAGACATTGACATTCTGATGTCACTTTTTTTAAATTTAATCTTTATTGCATTTTTTTCCATTATCATTTAGTCCCCTTCTATTCCCCTGCCCCCAGCAATCACCACACTGTTGTCCATGTCCATGAGTCCTTTTTCCTTTCTGCTCAATCCTTCCACCCCATCACTTCCCCACCACCACTATCTGTCAGCCTGCTCTCCATCTATGTGTCTGTCCTTATTTTCCTTATTACTTCAGTTTGTTCATGATATTCCACACATGAGTAAAATTGTATGGCATTTGTCTTTCTCTGACTGACTTATTTCACTTAGCATAATGTTCTCCAGTTCCATCTATGCTATTATGAAGGGTAAAATTTTCTTCTTTTTTTATTGCTGAGTAGAATTCCATTGTGTAAATGTCCCATAGTTGTTTCATTCACTCATCTATTGATGGACACTTGGGCTACTTCCATATCTTGGATATCGTAAACAACACTGCAATGAACATAGGGGTCCTTATGTTCTTTCAAATTAGTGTTTTTGGGTTCCTTCAGATATATTCCCAGAAGTGGAATTGCTGGATCAAAAGGCAGATCCATTTTTAATTTTTTAAGATATCTCCACTCTGCTTTCCACAGTGGCTGCCTAGTCTGCATTCCCACCAATAGGACAAAAGGGCTCCCCTTTTTCCACATCGTCCCCAGCACTTGTTGTTTGTTGATTTTCTGATGATAGCCATTCTGACAAATGTGAGATGGTATTTCATTATGGTTTAAACTTTCACTTCTCTTACAATTAGTGGCATTGAGAGTCTTTTCATATGTTTGTTGGCCATCTGTATATCCTCTTTGGAGAAGTATCTATTCAGGTCCTTTGCCCATTTCTTAATTGGGTTGTTTGGTTTTTTGGTGTTAAGTTTTGTAAGTACTTTATAAATTTTGAATATTAATCCCTTCTCAGATGTATTAGAGAATGTGTTCCCCCATTCTGTAGGTTGTCTTTTTTTATGTTTATGACTTCCTTTGCTGTGCAAAAACTTCAGTTTGATGTAGTCCCATTTGTTTGTTTGTTTTTTCTTTTGTTTCCCTTACCTGGGGAGATATATCCAATAAAATATTGCTACAGACAATGTCCCAGATTTTGCTGCCTATGTTTTCTTCAATGATATTTATGATCCATGTTGAGTTTCTTGTGTGTGGAGTAAAAAAGATGGTCTAGTTTCATTTTTCTACATGTATCTGTCCAATTTTCCCAACATTATTTATTAAATAGACTATCTTTAGCCCATTGTATGCTCTTGTTTCCTCTGTTGAATATTAATTGACTATAAAGTTATGGATTTATTTCTGGGTGCTCTATTCTGTTCCATTGATCTATCTGTCTGTTTTTATGTCAGTATTAGGCTCTTTTGATTACTGTGGCCTTGTAGTATAGTTTGATATTAGGTAGGATGATTCCTCCAACTTTCTTCTTTTCCAGGATCACTATTGCTATGCAGGGACTTATGTGGTTCCATATAAATTTTTGAAATATTTGTTTTAATTGAATCTTGATAGGAATTGTGTCGAATCTTTAGATTGCTTTTGGTAGTATGGACATTTTAATGATGTTAATTCTTCCTATCCTTAAATATGCTATGTGCTTCCACTTATTTGTATCTTCTTTCTTTCTTCATTGTCTTATAATTTTCTATGTATAGGTCTTTTACATCCTTAGTTAGATTTATACTTAGGTATTTTGTTCTGTGTGAAGAAATTGTGAATGGAATTGTTTTCATAATTTCCCTTTCTGTTTGTCCATTATTGTCATATAAAAATGAAACTGATTTCTGAATATTAATTTTGTATCCAGCTTCTTTTATAATTCACTTATTGGTTCTAGTAGTTTCTTGGTGGAATCTTCAGGGTACTCTATGTTTAGTATCATGTCATCTGCAAATAAAGACAGTTTTACTGCCTCCTTTCCAATTTGGATACCTTTTATTTCTTCTTCTTGTCAGATTGCTATGGCTAGGACTTTCAGTACTATGTTGAATAAGAGGTGAAAGCAGAACCAGCAACCCTTAGGTTCGCAGGCAGACACTCAGTCTACTGAACCACACCAACCAGAGTGAGGATTTCAATATTTTAATTAAATAAACTTGACATGTAACATTGTATAATTTTAAGAGATAAACATGTTATTTTGATCCATTTATATATTGTTTATATGACTGGCAATGTAGCAATATTTACATATTACATATATAAAGTGCAATATTATTATCTTATTCATTATAATGCACATTAGATCTCTATGGCTTATTTACTCTTCATTTTAAGTTTATATTTGTTAATAGCAACGCTCTTATCCTTTCCTCTACACAACCCTGTGTTTTACAGGTTTAACTCTTTGTGTTCACATATATAAGGAATATATACAGCATTTGTCTTTCTCTGACTGACTTATCTCATTTAGCATAATGTATTCAAGATCCATCTATGTGGCTGAAAATAAGAGATGTTTTCCTTCCTCAAAGCTAAATATTTTTCCATTGTTTATATGTACTGCATTTTTAATCCATTCATCCATATATGGGCACTTGGATTATTTTCATGTCTTATTGTGTGAATAATACCATGCCAAAGATGAAAGTGCATGCATCTTGTCAAAATAGGATTATGGGCTATATCAGATGCGGTGGACAGAGTGATTCTCAGTCAGCCAGCCGGAGTAAGGAACCACTAAAGAGCAACACAACAGCAACAAAAACCCAAGTACAACCAGACAGCCCAAATAAGCAGCATAAAGGGCTTCTCAAAGAGCATCAAGTTCAGAAAATCAAGGAGTCTGTACCACTGAATTCCTCAGGTTTAAAGAAAGAGAGAGAGGTAAACACAGACATTTCTGTCCTGTTCCTGATCTTAGGGGGAATGCTTGTAGTTTTTGCACGTTGAGTATGATACAGGTTGTGGGGTTGTCAGAGATGGCCTTTATTAAGTTGAGGTATGCTCCCTCTATTTCCACTTTGCTGAGAGTTTTTATCATAAATGGGTGCTGGATTTTATCAAAAGCTTATTCTGCATATGTTATATGATCCTGTGGTTACTATCCTTCATTTTATTTATGTGATGAATCACATTTATTGATTTGTGAATGTTGTGCCAGTCTCACATTCCCAGAATAAATCATCACAATGTATGATATTATTGATGCATTGCTGTATTTGGTTTGCTAACATTTTGTTGAGGATTTTAGTACAGATGATCATCAGGGCCTATAATATTCTTTTTTTGTAGTATCTTTATCTGTTCTCTTTTTTTTAATTTTATTGTTGTTGTATTACATCCATCAATTTCCCCTCCTCTCTCTCCCCTTCCCCACCCACCCATTCTTTATCAGTTTTTGAAATTAGAATAATGCTGGCCTCATAAAATGAGTTTAGGAGCTTTTCTTCCTCTTGAATTAGTTTGGGGAGAGGTATTAGGTCTTCTTGGAATGTTTGGAAAATTCGCCTGTAAAGCCATCAGATGCAGGACTTTTATTGTTGGGAATTTTTTTTTAATTACTGTTTCAATTTCAGTAGGTATAATCCATCTATTCAGATTCTCTGATTCTTCCTGACTTATTTTTGAAATATTGTATATTTCTAGGAATTTATCCATTTCATCCAGGTTGTCCATTTTGTTGAAATATAATTGTTTGTAATATTTTCTTATAGTCCTTGTATTTCTTTGGTGTCAGTTATTTCTCCTTTTTCATTTCTGATTTATTTATTTGGGTCCTTTCTCTTTTTTTTCTTGATTCATCTGGTTAAAGGTTTCTCCATCTTGTTTATTTCTTCAAAGAACCAGCTCTTAGATTCATTGATCTTTTATGTCATTTTTTAGACTATTTAGTTTACTTCTACTCTGATCTTCATTATTTACTTCCTTCTACTCACTTTGCCTGTTGTTCTTTTTCAAGTTCCTTTAAGTGTGAAGTTAAATTGTTTATTTGAGCTTTTTATTTATTTTTTTAGATAGGCCTGTAAAGCTATGAATTTCCCTCTTAGGATTGCTTTCCCAGTGTCCTACAGACTTTGGATGGTTGTGTCCTCATTTTCATTTGTTTAAAGGTACCTTTTGATTTCTTCCTTGGCCTCATGATTGACCCATTTATTGTTCAATAACATGTTATTTAGCTTCCATGTCTTAGCATAGTTTTCAGTGTTCTTCTTGTGATTGATTTCTAGTTTCATAGTAGTCTGGTCAGAGAAGATGCTTGATATGATTTCAACCTTCTTAAATTCATTGAGACTTGTTTTATGTCCTAGCATGTGGTCTATCCTAGAAAATGTTCCATGTGCACTTGAAACATACGTATATTCTGCTGCTTTGGGGTGAAATGCTCTAAAGATATCAATTAAATTAATTGGGCCTAGTGTGTTGTTTTAAGGTCGTTATCTCCTTGTTGATTTTCTGCCTGAAAGACATATCCATTGAAGTCAATAGGAATTTTAAATCCCCAACTATGACTGTATTTCTGTTGATTTCTCCCTTTATGTCCATCAAAATTTGCCTCATATATTTAGGTGCTCCTATGTTGGGTGCATAAATATTTGTTTGGGTTATATCCTCTTGTTGGATTGTTCCCTTTTTTCATTATGTAGTAACCTTCTTTGTCTCTTACTATAACCTTGGTTTTAAAGTCTATTTTGTCAGATATAAGTACTGCTAACTCAGTTTCGTTTTCCTTTTCTTTTCTCATTTTTTTATTATTGTTCTATTGTAGTTGTCCCACTTTGGTTTTCTTTTCCATTTGCATGAAATATCTTTTTCCATCCATTTACTTTTAGTCTGTGTGTATCTTTCCATTTGAATGGGTATCTTGGAGGCAGCATATACATGGGTCTTGTTTTCTCTTCTGTTCAGCTACCCTCTGTTTTTTGGTAGGAGCATTTAAGCCATTTACATTTAAGGTGATTAAGGTGATGTATTTAGTGCCATTTTATTGTTAGCCAATTTTCCTCTGGTTTTTCTTTTTTTTCTTTTTCTGTTTTGTTTCACTTGCTTCTTCTTAAAGCAAGCCCTTTAACATTTGTTGCAATACTGGTTTGGTGTTAACAAACTACGTTAGCTTTTTCTTGTCTGGGAAGCTCCTAATTTCTCCTTTGATTTTAAATAATAGCCTTGCTGGGTAAAGCAATTTTGGTTTTAGGTCCTTGATTTTCATCATCTTGACTATGGCATGCCACTCTGGCCTAAAACATTTCTGTGAGTAATCAGATGCCGGTCTGATTGGTGCTTCCTGGTAGGTTACTACCTGTTTTTCTCTTGGGGCTTTTAGAATTCTCTTTTTGTCTTTAAGCCTTGTCATTTCAATTATGATATGTCTTGGTATAGGCCTCTTTGGATTCAACTTGTTTGGGACTCTCTGAGCTTCCAGGCTTGTGTGACTTTTTCCCTCACCATATTAAGGAAGTTTTCAGTCATTATTTCTTCAAATAGGTTCTCCATCCCTTGCTCATTCTCTTATCCTTCTGATATTCCCATGATATGGATATTGTTACACTTCATGTTTTCCAAAATATTTGTTAAGCACTCCTCCATTTTTTCAAATTCTGTTTTCTTTTTGCTGCTCTGCCTGGGGGTTCTTTTCTACCTTGTCTTCCAAAACACTAATTCAATCCTCTCCTTCATGTAACCTACTGTTTATTCCTTCCAGTGTATTATATATTTCAGATATTGCATTCTTTATTTCTCTCTAGTTCTTTTTTTATGGTTTCTGCATCTTTTATGCTGTTGAGTATCCTTATAATCATTATTCTTATCTCTTTATCTAATAAATTACTGCCTCCATTTCATTCTTGGAGAATTCTCTCATTCTTTCATTTAAGTTCTGTTTCTTTGTCTCCCTCTTTTCCCTGCTTCTTTGTATTTTCCGCTGTAGTGGCTAAACTTATTAAATTGGTTGGTTGATAATCTAATCAAGCTACAAGCAGCAGCTGAGCTGAGCAGCTCAGGGTGAGGAGAGTAATTCCTGCAGGCAGAGCTATTGCTTCCCCTCAGCCTGATGCCATTTGGAGAGGACTGATCCACCTGAGAAAGATGGCTTCTACAGTTTGGGGAATGACTCAGCACAGGAATCCTGATAGCTGTTCCTTCAGTTCTCTCCCCCAATCCACCAGCCCTAAACTCTCCTCAAGTGTCTAGTCCACTCTGCCCCTCCCTCTTCTGGAGTCCAGCCTAAGTGGCTGCAAATGAAATTGTGTGTGTTGTCCCTTTAAGAGGCTGTTTGTGACCCCAGCTGTCTCTCCCTGGCAGACAGCTGGATGTTATCTGGATTTTATTCAGTCTCTATTGCTGTTGACTGGGGAGCCCAGCTTGAGGTTTAGACCCCACACTTCTCAAGAGGACCCCCTGGCTGCTGAAATTTCACTCCAGCACCTCAACTGCCCACCCCCGTGGGAGCCCAGCCAACCCTGTTGTACCACATCCACACTGCCTACCAGTCTTATTGTGGTGATGTGGTTTCTTCTGTCTATCCATGGTTATAAGGCTTTTCTCCAGCTAGTGTTCAGTTGGTTAGTCAGGATGGTTTCTCTACAATGTAGTTGTAATTCCATATTGGTCCTGGGAGGAGGTTAGTGTAGCTACTACTTACTCCTCTGCCATATTGGATCACCCTGGTGTCTCTTTTTTAAAAAGTATTGTGATCCTGGCCAGTGGCTCAGTTAGTTGGAGCATCATCCTGTACACTAAAAGGTTGCTGGGGCCCTGGTTGGTGTGGCTCAGTGGATTGAGCACCAGCCTACAAATCCAAAGGTCTCTGGTTTGATTCCCAGTCAGGGTACATATCCAGGTTTCAAGTCTCCAGCCAGATCCCCAGCTGGAGGCAAGTGAAAGGCATCCATACATTGATGTTTCCCTCCTTTACTTCTTCCCTCCTTTCCCTTCTCTCTAAAAAAAAAAAAAAAAAAAAAAAAAAAAAAAAAAAAAAAAAATTTAAGGTTGTTGGTTAGATTTTTGATCAAGGCACATACCTATGTTGTTCAATGTTTCTCTCTCACATTGATGTTCCTCTCTCTCTCTCAGATCAATAAACATGTCCTAGCCCTGGCTGGTGGCTCAGTGGATTGGCACTGGCCTTGGAACCCAAAAGTCTCTGGTTCGATTCCCAGAGACTTGCACATAACCAGGTTGCAAGCCAGGTCTCTAGCCAGGTGAAAAACAACCATACACAGATGTTTCTCTCTCTTTCTCCCTCCCTCCCTGCCCTTCTCTCAGAAAATAATGAATAAAATATTTTTTAAATAATAAAATAAAAATAAATAATAATTTTAAGCTCCTAAATTTTAAATAAATAAGTAAACATGTCCTCAGGTGAGGATTTTTTTAAGTATTGTATTTATACTGTACCTTACAGCTTGAAAAGCATTGTCACGTGTTATTATCAATATTTCATTTGCTCACTATAGCCTTTGAAGCAGAGAAAATTGCTTTTTTTTCCAAAAAGGAAACTTGTACAAGGCTACTGCCAGTAAGTTGCAGAGCTCACTTGGATTTAAACTCTGGCTTTCAAACTCCAAGTCTACTTCCTTCATCTTGGTGTATATCTTGAATCTGTTTTGCACCCTATCACTCAGGTGATCTGTGCATTACTGCTCAACTCCCCATTCCTTTATGGGGATGGCTGCTAGGTCTCCAGAGCCCTGGTGCAGAGTGCAATCCCAGGCTCCCATCATTGGAGCAATTTCCCAATTTGTTCCCACTGTGGACCCCCTTTCTGTTTTTAGAGCACAGAAGTTAATGATTCCACAGATGGGCAACATTGTCAGCCATGAAAAAGAGATTCTGCTATGCATAATTGTGCTCTGAAAATATCACTGTGGATGTGCAAACCTGAGTTTGGCAGGGGACCTTCACACAGGCAAGGCCCTTCTGGTGATGAACTCCATAGGGCTCTGCAAGGTGACCCAAGGCATGGTCCTTCTCTGACACTAGGCAGAGGGTTGCTGAGGCCAAGCTCAAGAGACATTCTGTGCACTATCACTGGGGTGAGGAGGACATGTGGTTCATGAATAGAAGTCTAGCCTTAAGTTTTCTAAAAATTTTCCAAGCCTATCATTCTAAGTTACACACAACATAATTTGTATTCAGTTAACTGTTCTCCTTGTACTATTTGTATGACTCAAGCTCCCACCCATGTGATAATGGATTACAAATTTATACTCTGGTCCTGCCCTTTAACCTAAGTTCCAGTGCCACACTGCATAATACCTGCCAGATATATTCCCACCAAATCTAGCTGGAAAGGTTTTAAACCAAACGAACTTTTCATTATCCTCTACAAACCAAGTTCTCAAAACAACTTCTAGCACAACCATTTTTTTAACCACCGAGACTCAACATGGGGTTGAGTGGAGTTGTCCTCTTCTTCACTTTATATATTTGGTTCATTACCAGTAATTTCTGTTTCCTGAGGACACTCTTCATATGCTGCCTGGCCAATGTTTATTAAATCTTCTTCCACTGTGCTATTCAACACAACATTTTCATTCTTGCCCTATAGCCATGAAAGCAGTGTTTCACCATACTGGCTGCAAGTTAGAGCTTCTTAAAATTTCCAATGTCCACCCCTCATCCCCAGAAAATCTAATTCAGGAAGCCTGGGGTGGGGCCCAGGCATCAGTATTACTGAGCATCATTGTCCTAAACTGTAGTTTTCAAATTTTAAGGTGCACAGCAATCACCTATGGATCTTGTTAAAATGTAGGCATTTCGGCAGCTGAAACCATTCCTCAGAACATTCAAGTTTAGGGGAACTTTAGAGATCCTGACCTAGCTGTTTTTCTCCCCATCATTTTATTGGTAAGGCAGCTAAAGCCCAGAGAAGAGATTAGCTTTTCTTCACAAGACCAAGTGGTTAGTAGCAGATCCAGGACCAGAGACCAGCTTCCTTGTTTTGTTTGATCCAATAACCATATAGCATTCATTTTAGAACAATAAGATTTTGACCCTGGCTGGTGTGGCTCAGTGGATAAGGCACTGGCCTGTGAACCTAAGTGTGGCTGGTTTAATTCCCAGCCAGGGCACATACCCAGGTTGCAAGCCAGGTCTCCAGCCAGGTCCTCAGTTGGAGGCGGTAAAGGCAACCATACATTGATGTTTCTCTCCCTTTCTTCCTCCCCTCTTCCTCCCCGCCCCCCTTCCTCCCCTCCTCCCTCTCTCTAAAAATAATGAATAAAATCTTTTTTAAAAATAACTTTTTTATCAGAACAATAAGCTTTTGATTCTTTTGGTTGTAGCACCTTTTTAAGTGTGTAAGATAGGCCACTACGGTACAGAGTGGGACAAAAGTAGGTTTACAGTTGTTCATGTGGGAAATAATACAACAATTAAAAAAGAGTAATACAAGAGTAACCTCTATTTCGTGTGCTCACAACTGTAATCCTATTTTTGCCCCACCCTATAGTCAGTAAATGATGCGCCGAGGCACTGTGACTAGCTGGGCTGGATAAACCTCAGACACCATGAGCAATGACAAGCTATTACAATGGCAATCTGCAAGGTAGAATAGCCTACCTATCGAAGAATCCTCCTGCCTTCCACAGGAGGTCAAGCTCTACAGCCCAGTGTAAGACTCCTAATGATCTGGCTTCAAGGCTCCCCAAAATCTGGCCCCATTGTATCCTTCAAGCATCTCTTCCTACTGAGACATTCCATTCAGAGTTGCTGTTTCTCACACATACCTTAGCCATTGCTGATTCTTAAGCCAACAGATTGCTTCTAGGCACAGGAGCCCACATGGACATGGTTAAATCTACTACATGACCTTTACCATGTAGCTGTCTGAAAGGGGTTTCTGGACCTCACCATGGTTCCAACCCTTTTAGGAACTATGGGGCATACTCTTCCCTAGATAAAGGAGCTTTTCTCTTTTGGCTTCCTAATACCACTTCAGGTGAAGTTCCACTGTGAAGAGCCCAGACAATTGTCACACTGTGGCCAGAGATATTTAATTGGATTTTAAAAGATGAGAAAGCAGCAGGAAGCTGATTATCAGCACTCTGACATGGCCAAGAGGGGTAGGTGGCCTGGCAGCACGAAGGAGGGGAGGCCTGCCAGGCATAGATCACTTCTCCACCAGGGGTAGGGAGGGGCCTGAGAAAGGGGAAGGGGTCAATGTGGTAGTGGCAGTAGAAACTCAGTGCCAGATGTCCTGTATTCAGTGCTCACCCCAAGAATTAGACTCTCTCAGGGGCAACCAAAGACTTCACTTTTTAACTTACCCCTCCTCATAAGAAAAAGATCTATAGGCCATGATATCAATAATTTATCTTTAACCCTAGTAGGCATGGCTCAGTGGACTGAGTGCTGGCCTGCAAACCAAAAGGGACGCCAGTTCAATTCCCAGTCAGGACACATGCCTGACAGGCCTGGTCCTCAGTTGGAAGCATGCAAGAGGTGACCACTCATTCATGTTTCTGTCCCCTCTCTTTCTCCCTCCCTTCTCCTCTTTCTATACATAATATATTTAAAAAATAATGGAACTGCCTTTTGATCCAGCAATTCCACTACTTGGACTATACCCAAAGAATCCTGAAACACCAATTCATAAGAACCTATGTACACCTATGTTCATAGCGGCACTATTTACAATAGCCAAGTGCTGGAAACAGCCTAAGTGCCCATCAGTGGATGATTGGATCAAAAAGCTTTGGTACATTTACACAATGGAATTCTATATAGCAGAACGAAAGAAGGAACTTGTACCCTTTGCAACAACATGGATGGAACTGGAGAGTATTATGCTTAGTGAAATAAGCCAGTCAGTGAAGGACAAATATCATATGATCTCACCCATTACAGGACAATAATGAACAAAACTAACAACAAGCAAAACAGAACCAAATATATGAATACAGTGAATCGGC
>PVIW01004177.1:0-124926 GCA_004026585.1 Noctilio leporinus | reverse complement strand
GGGGGGAGGCAGAGGCAAGAAAGGGGAGCAGCTTAGACAAGAACCTAGTATGGAAGAACCATGGACATGGACAATAGGTGGGATTGACTTTGGGGGGGATGGGTGGGTGGGGAGAGGAACGGAGGGGAGCAAAAAGGGGATGGATGTAATACAACAACAATAAAAATTTTAAATAATAATAATAATAATAATAATTTATCTTTATTTTTTTAACAATACTTTTCCATTTCCATGCTACCATTTAAACCTCACTAAAGCCTCTGAGATAGACGGTCAAAGGAAACATTATCTCCCTCAGTTTATAAAGGAGTAAACTAGATTAATTAAGCTAGGACATGAATATGTCCAAGGTTATATAACTAGCAAATGGTTAAGCCAGCACTGGAGGTCAGCTGTCAAAGATCACTGATGAAACCGTAGATAAAAGTTTCAGATGTGACAAGTACACAATTTCCATTGCTGCATCTTAACACAATTCCCCAAAGAAATAAAGATCCCTTTGTTGTGACAGCCAGGGAGAGCAGGCTGTGCCTGGAAGGCTAATTAAAAACTGGAGTTTCCCATATATACTCTTTGTCCTTGGTTTGCCAGAGACTTTACAAAGAAACATCAGCATTTTCAGGGCGCACAGGGATGTCTATGTGCTCAGCTGCCTCTAGGCGTAAGAAAGCTAGTGACCAAGGAGAACCCATAAATGCTCTTTTGAAACAGGGAGCATATAGTATGGCCTGAACTCAGGCTGCTAGATTCATCTTCAAGATGAATAGAGTTCTGGTAGATGAGAACTGCCACTGGATGTGTGATGTAGCTTTTTCATTGTTTTTATCAGAAACATCTTAGACAGAAGGAAACTTTTGAGAGTAAAGTTTAAGATTGAACTCGAAGACTCCCACTCCACAAACACACCATTTTTAAAAGCTTAAGGGATACTTTTCCCGAAACCTATAACAGCATTGACTTTCAGCCTTGCCCATGAACAGATGTGCACCTTTCAGAGTGATTGGCACATCACTGAGAAAGCATACGGAGCCACATTATCCCCATGAGAAAACTGGCTAAGTGGGTATCAGGTCCAGTAGCTCACAGAAGACAGGAACATTGAAGTTTGTTTGTTTCTTCGACAGCAACTGAGCCAAACCAAGCACTTTTATATACATTCATTGCATGCGTGCAGCCTTTCCCATGTTTGATAAGGAAACAGTAGCCCCCCAAAAGTAAAATCACTTACCCAAGGTCATATGACTATTTAGTGCTAGAACTAGAAATAAAACCCAGATTTTTGGAATCTCTGTTGACGTTAGCTTGAAAAGAGTTTTTTAAAAGATGTACTTGTTTAAAGCTTAGAGTTCAGCTTTTCTGAGCCTTGAGACAGGTCCTGTTTTAATTTAATAACCGATTAGTCCCTGGGTAAACTGACTCTTTTCTGCATACAGGAGCCATTTAAAAAAAATTAGTTGAAAGAATGATTAGGAATACATAGAAAACTAGATTGGCATGGAATTTTCACACATTTGAGGAAATGTAAATTTGATAAGCCAGGTGAATTCCTAGAGGAGCAAGAGAAAGTGAGAACAGCACTTTAAAGAGGGAAGTGTTTCCACTGGTCACAAAATCGTTCTGAGAGCACTATCTTGACTTCCGAGCTCACAAACAATACTCACCACTCACCCTGCAGCCCAGAGGCTCATGGGGGCGGAGCCAGCACGGAGCAAAGAGCTGAGTTTCTGCATCTCAGCTTCTCTTTCACGCACCTCACCACTGTCCTCTGACCCACCTCCCTTTCCCTCAGAAAACACATACATTTCTCTTGGAAAAAATTCTACCTTCAGTCATTTGCACTTTAATATGTGCTTAAGGCTTTATACTATCTTTCCCTCCAGGAGTTTGCATTTTAAGCCTTTTTTTTTCTTTTTTTAATGGAAAAAAGCTACCATATTAGTGAAAGGAATTGTCAGCATTAGCCAACCACTCTAAGGAAAATCTGCTCCCCTCTAAAACAGAAACACCCCCGCTAAAGAAGCTTCTCCATGCTTTTAAAATCAAAGCCAATAACCAGTTTTCTTGGGAGAAGAGAAAAAAAGTACCAAAAATTTGTAACATAAGGGAAAAAGAAACATCTATACAGGCTCTCCTTGATATTAAAAATAATGAGCCAACAACTGTATACAAGAAAATAAGTAGGTTTGGAAATAATACATGATACCTCTGTACTGATTCTACGTGCTGATCATGTCTCCTGTTCCCAGTTACCCTACCAAATGTAAACACCAGAAGTAGTTAAAGCTACTCTCCATGGCCACTCCTCTGTGTCTGTTAACAGGTGGACACATCACTGCAGCTCAATTTAAATAGCTCTACCTCTTTGGTCTAGAATCTCACATTGTTCTTTCCCTATGTAACATGAGATCTTAAGGTTGTACCTCTCATTCCTATTAAATCCCTATAATGGCTCAGCACTGTGTTGTGTAACATTGTGAAAACACACACCATGATGAAAACAAACAGAACAGGAATGTGTTGGCCTATCTTCTAATTCCTTTTTTTTTTTTTTAATTAATCTTTATTGTATTTTTTCCACTACCATGTAGTTCCCTTATTCTCCCTCCTTCCAGCAATTACCACACTGTTGTCCATGTCCATGAATCCTTTTACCTTTCTGCTCAATCCCTTCACCCCTCCTTCCCTCCGCAACTAGTTGTCACCCTGCTCTCTCTGAGTCTGTCCCCATTTTCCTTGTTACTTAAGTTTGTTCATTAGATTCCACATATAAGTAAAATCATATAGTACTCGTCTTTCTCCAACTGGCTTATTTCACTTAGCATAATGTTCACCAGTTCTCTCCATACTGTCACAAAGGGTAAAATTTTCTTCTTTTGTATGGCTGAGTAATATTTCTTGTGTAAATATCCCATAGTTGTTTTATCCACTCATCTATTGATGGACACTTGTATGTCCCCTTCGGAGAAATGCCTATTCAGGCCCTTTGCCCATTTTTTAATTGGGTTGTTTAGGGGTTTTTTGTTTGTTTGTTTGTTTTATTTTGTAAGTACTTTATAAATTTTGGATATTAACCCCTTATTAGATATATCAGCAAATATGTTCTCCCACTCTGGGGATTTTCTTTTTATTTTGTTGATAATTTCCTTTGATGTGCAAAAACTTTTTGGTTTGATATAGTCCTATTTGTTTATTTTTTCTTTTGTTTCCTTCACCTGGGTGAATTATCCAATAAAATATTGCTATGAGCAATTTATGAGATTTTGTTGCCTATATTTTCTTCAAGGATTTTTATGGTTTGGGGTCTAACAGTTAAGTCTTTGATCTATTTAGAATTTATTCTTCTGTGTGATGTAAGAAGGTGGCCATTTCATTTTTCTGCATGTATCTGTCCAATTTTCCTGACATCATTTATTGAATATCCTTAACCCATTGTATGTGCTTGCTTTCTCTGTCAAATATTAATTGGCTATAATGATATAGGTTTAAATCTGGGCTTTTTATTGTATTCCACGGAGCTATGTGTCTGTTTTTATGTCAGTACTGGCTGTTTTGATTATTCTGGCCTTGTAGTATAGTTTGATATTAGGTAACATGATTCCCCTAACTGTTCTTCTTTCTCAGGATCACTGTTGCTATGTGGGGCCTTTTGTGGTTCCATGTAAATTTTTGAAATATTTGTTCTAATTCTGTAATATATGTCATTAGAATCTTGATAGGAATTGCATTCAATCTATAGATTGCTTTCAGTAGTATGGACATTTTAATGATGTTAATTCTTCCTATCCATGAATACAGTATATGTGTCCACTTATTTGTATCTTCTTTTATTTCTTTCTTCAGTGTCTTATAACTTTTCAAGTATATAACTCTTTCCTCCACCCCATTTCAGTAGCCTACCTACCTTCATGAGGACATCCTTGACTTCATCATTACACAGATCACGTCTGCTTTTATCCAAACTTAAACTACAACCTCATATTCTTTTGATCTACTTGCTCAAGTATCCCATGTACAGCAATTTTTCAATATCATTTTGGAACTGCAATCCCCTTCCTCACATTCATCAATTGATCAAATGTTCTCTCTCCCTTTCTTTCCCCATTTCCTCCTATATTCTTTAAATTTCATGTTTCTTCTTTATAAGCACTTCCTTGTAAACCCTCTCAACACTCTTGCTCTTCTCATTCCACAGCATTCCCCTGACAAAACCTCCTGCTTGGATATACTAAGGCATATTCCTTGACCATGTCTATCTATGGGTTCTGGAAGCACATCTGGGTCCAAGCTCATTAACTAAGTAGCATGGAAGACTGCAAGTTGTGAGTGGGTCTAGAATAGGAAAAGAGTCTATAGAAAATCCAAACAGTGATGTATTCAGCCCTGTAACTTGGACCATCCAACCTAAGAAAATCTATGAATCTAAAGGTAGGTTTGGTGATGGGGGTGAGGAGTGGGGTGGAAGTGCCATGACAAGTTTATGATAAACTCCTGCAGGAGAATCACAACATAAACCCCAAGAGTTCTGGAACAAGGCCATGATATCTGCAACAGAAAACTATAAACCATTTTTAAAAACTTCCTCTAGTGTGCCACTGGGCTATGAGGGAAATGGAGTATCTGGTTATAAGACACTGAGTGATCAAGTGGCTGAGCTGACTGTCTTAAACAGGGTTCTGTCAGACCCACCAAGTCATAAGTTAGGATGGATCCAACCAGGGATCCATCATAAGACTGAAGTAGTAGTACATCCAGGGTGGAGCGTGACTATGGACAGAGTACACAAAAATGCTGCATGAAGCAGATAGCCAAGCTCCCAGGTCCTTCAGCATTTTGTGAGCAGTTGTCTTTCAACTTATACCAATGGCCACCTGGGAGGTCATTTGTGAACAGCAGACAAAGGAGGGAAAAAGAGTGTGGTTCATAGATAATAACTTGATGTGCAAGTACAAGCCAAACAAAGGACCACTATTATACTCTGGAGTAGCACTGCAAGGCAGCAGCTACATGTGTTACACCTGGCCACTCACCGTATGCGGAAAGAGAAATGGCCAGAAGTAAGAGCATACATACACTTATGGGAAGAGGTGGATGACCTAACAGGCTGGTCACAGGCATGAAAGGACAAGAAGGTTTGGGGAAGAGGCACATGGATGGAACTAAAAGTAAGATAAAATGTGAAGATATTTATATCACATATTAATGCTCATCAGACAGTATCCACCACAGAAAAAGCATTAAATAATCAAGTATACAGAATACTGTAGCTGGCTGACATCAGCCAGCCTCTGTCATTGGCTACCCAGGTCTGGCACCATCAGTTCATGAATGGCATAGTCATGATTGACGTATGAAGGATATACATGGACTGAGCACCTGGGTTCTCATTCACCAAGGCTGATCTTGCCACTACTATTGCTAAGACTAACCTGCTAGCAACAGAGACCAATTATGATGTCTGATACACCATTATTCTTCAAGGAGACCAACTAGCCACCAGGTAGCAAGTTGTTTGCACTGGACCTCTTCAATCTGGAAGGGGCACAATTCATTATTGGGATTTTCCAGTTCCCTTTGTCTTTCATGCCTACATGGCCTGGCCAGCACCACTTTGTGAGGGCTTACCAAGTGTTTGATCCACCAACTCAGGCTCATTCTACAACAAAGGACATGAGGCAGTGAGGCAGGTAACTGTGAGATCTGGTCCTATCATAGTGTTCATCTCACTAGAAGTCACCCCATTCACAGAGCAGTATAACAGCCTATTGAAGCTGCAACTGAGTGCCCAGATTAGAGATGATACCCACAAGGTACACACAAAGTTTACATCAAAAGTAAGGACCTTACATTGTGCTATGTCCCAAGAGGAAAAAATGCAAGGGTCTGACAACCAAAGGATAAAAGTACGAATGTCCCCACTTGCCATTTCTCTCTACAACTTCAGGATAGGGATGGGGGGAGAGGTTCTGTTTCCCATTGGAATAACACTTTCACCAAAGGATACAAGAGAGTCCCACTAAACTTTAAGCTACAGCTGCCACCTAGTCACTTTGAATTTCTTGTTCCTAAGATCGTTAGGCAAGAAAAGTGTCACCATGCTGACAGAGGTCCTTACCCTTGCTCATCGGCAGGAGGTAGAAGTACTGCTACACAAGAGGAGCAGGGAAGTGTGCTTGGCAACCAGGTGCCCCGCTGGCACGTACTTTGGCATTCCCCTTCTCAGGTTGATGATAAGCGGTCAAGTACAGCAGACTTGGATCTCAGATATTTCAGGAATGACCAGGGTTTCATCTCGCACCACCTAAGGTAAGCCAGCAGCTGTGCTAGCCAGGAGTGAAGAGAATTTGGAACCAGTACAGAGGAAGGACACCATGATCAGTTGCAGCCTTGAGACCAGCTGAGGAAGAGAGGTATTTCATCCCTCGGAGGTTATGCTTGTAAGTTTCCCCAGGAAAAAGGCCAACCAGAATCCCTGAGAATCTCTTCCCAGATGGGCTGGCATGTAAAGGGAGAAGGGCTTTCATTGAATGAGAAATCAGGTTGAATTTTAAACTTGCCTGGGCTGCATTTTAAGCACTCAAATTGACTGGAAAGTTATAGGATCTGCCAAACATTCACTAAGAGGTATGAAATTGGGTGAACAAGGTTGAAAGCAGTCACTGGGAAAAAAATACAGCTATTTCAAGTTTACATCCAAATGAACTGAGAATCCTCAACTGTTTATTCTCGTTACTTTCTTATTATCTGCCTTCTTTCTCCTTTGTAACATCCAGGAGGGCAGGAATCACTGTGTCTACTTTGCTCATCTAGCACTAGCCCTGTTACAAAGCAATTACCAAACATAGTTGTAGCTTTTGAATATATGAATGGAGTTTTCAACTGTGTGTAGAAGCTATAAGATCTGAAAGCTGAAGGAGAACAATGAGCATCAAGTGGACAGAGGAGGCTTCAGGGGGTTAAGATGGGCTGTGAAATGCATCTAAATTGTCCTCTGCCCTGGCTGGTGTGGCTCGGTGTACAGAGCACCAGCCTGCAAACCAAGGAGTCACCAGCTTGGTTCCCAGTTAGGTCACGTGCCTGCGCTGTGGGCCAGGTCCCCAGCTGGAGGCACGCAACAGACAACCACACACTGATATTCCTCTCTCTCTCTCTTTCCCTCCCTTCCCCTCTCTCTAAAAATAAATAAAATTTTAAAATTTCCCCCTTTCTCCTTATATGGTAGGGTAGACCCTCTTTACTTTCAGCTGTAGCCTTTTGGTTCCATGTAACTGCACAAACAAGTTGTTCAAAAAGATCACTGCTTTACACGATATATAGTAATTCTTTAAAAACTTAATAGCATTGCTCCCCAAAGATGTATCATTTGAGGAATCACTATGTATTAAACTTCTGTGTGCTTAGTGTTGTGTTAAGTGCCTCTCAGAAATTAAATCTTGTGAAAGTCCAAAACAGACTGAGTTAATATTGAATTCACCTCTGAAACTAGGACTATTGCAATGGGAATCTGGGATGCTCTTGTTTATGTTTGGAGACCTATAGACAAGAGTTTGTAATGGAACCATGAAAATGCTACTGTCATCCCAGACATCCCTTTTCAAGTTAACAGAAAAACCACAACCTCTGCCACATGGATCCAAGAATATTCAAGAGATACTGGATCCTCCAAAGGCAAGTCTGAGAGTTAAAAGTTCTGGTCTAAGAATGTGCTAAAGTGGCTGATTCAGATATTATACTCTGATCAGTACAGTCTTCTCAACAAAGACACTTCAAGAGTTTGAAATGTATAAAAACTGAGAATATCCACCTACTTTCAATTAGTCTACCTTCTTTATTTTTAAAGTACCTGTGTGTAACATTTCTGCCAAATAAATCCTGCCATTCTGTAGAAATGCAGGGCAAGTTCACCTCTCTCTCTCTCTTTTTTTTTTTTTTTTAAAGATTTTATTTCATTATTTTTTAGAAAGAGGGGAAGGGAGAGAGGCAGAGAGGGAGAGGGACATCAATGTATGGTTGTGTTTCACCTGTCTCCAGCCACAGACCTGACTGGAGACCTGGTTTGCAACCTGGTTCTGTGCCCTGGCTGGGGAATCGAATCTGAGACCTTATCCACTGTGCTACCAGCCAGGGCTCACCTCTTTTAAGTTTGCAGCAGTCAACTGCCATCTTTAGAGGGCAGAGTTTATTTGCTAAGCCTATTCCAATAGACACATTTGCAATAATATCTGCAAAAGCATGGCTGTAACAATAAAATTTAAGCTAACAAAAAGAGGAGAGTCCCCCTAGTCCAAAAAGCTAAACGCCCAAAGCAGAAGTGAATCCCAATGGCAGCTACCCATGCAATCTCTCTCCCTGTCTACCCACAACACACAGGGTACACTGAACTGTACCAAGCCCCTGCAGCCATGCATGTCACATAGCAGCTAACCATGTAAACGATGGAAGACAGCAATAGATAACTGTGTAGTTGCTGCCAGGAGGAGAAGCTCCTCTGGAGCTAGAATAGCAAATACAAACAGTACCTATCCTCCAGTGAAGGTTGGGGACAGGGCTGGGAGCAGAGAAAGAGCAAAAAGAATAAGAGAAAGGAAAGTTTACAAAATACATGCCCTAATGTAACTTTGGCATATCACTCTAGCTCTTGCTTCCCACAAGGGCTAGAGGTACCTTACTAGAACTTTCATAGTTGCTATGTCTGTGAATAGTTACTATGTTACATAGTTACCAGGTTCATAGGTACTTTGCCTTTTTGCCTTGGATACATAAATGCAGGCTGAACATCAAAATTCATTGTGAAGATTATTTCCTGAGCCATGACATTTCCCAACACCTATTTTATGTAGGGAAGAGTTTGAGGACGAGAACTGACATCTTCACTAAGTAAAGAAATTGTTTTTGAATTAAACTCTTCCAGTATCAATAATTAATATTAGAGTATCTGCATACTCTAAAACTGCCTTACATGCTGGAGGATTTTCCTAGGAAACGAACACACTGAGTTTATGTGCCATGAACACATGCGCTTTTCCAAACTTGGTCAAGAATAGTTCTTTTTTTAAATGCTTGGCAGACTATTGGAAAAGGCCATTCTTTTCAAGTACATACAAAGGTTATTTTGGAAATCTGGAAAGTGAAGGCTTGTAAGTTCACCAAATAGTCTGAAGGAAAGGTAATTTGTTCTCTTGAAAAGGAGTAAATGCTTTATTCCTTTGCACATTTCTACAGGTGCAATAGGTACCTCAGAAAGAAAACAGGTACTTTCTTTTAAAGTAATTCATAAACCATAATTTGGTACATCCTGGTGCATATAATAATCATTGTATGCCGTAAGTATATTTTAAATGGTTTTAAATAAATTAAATGTCTTCTAATTTAGTTATGCCTTTAAAAAAGCTTTCTCACAATTAAAGTAATACACTCATCTTGTTTTTATTATTTAATAGAGGGTGAGTGAGCTCTTTCTTGTGTTATTAAAACAGTCTTAAAACTCTCTGGGTTTCTTGGACTTTTCAAAAGAATCTTTAAAAATATCTTTTAATGTCTTCATAATATTCCAATGGATGTGCCATATTTTATTTTGCTATGGTGTCTCCAGTTGTGACCACATGACTAGCACTGTGATCAACATGATCATGCTGTTATTTTTGTTCATAAGACAGAGTCCTGTCATGGCAATTAAAGTGTCAAAAGGTATGAATTATTTGAACTGATGACTATAGATAATACTTCTTTCTTCAGTCACATTTAACACTTGGATTATCTGGAATCCTTCTCCTAATGTTCACCTTTAATACAAACATTAGGCTGCCTCTGATAAGATTTTCCTTTTACCATTAATATTTTTAGACTTTAAGCCTATCCCTAAGGAGATGTTAAACATCTGGATGAATTTTTTTTTAGAATTTTCAGTATCAATGTGGCCTTCTTTGCCTTTCAAAACTCTTTCCAAAATGAGGGGAAAAGGAAACAGAAAGAGAAACTCCATATAAAGTCAGAAAGCAGATGGAGGAAAGATGAATGACTTCACAGAGTGAAGAAAGGTCAAACCTGAGGGCATACAAAAGAAGATGCCAATGAAAGAGAAGCTAGTTCTCCCTCATGAACTCTGGGCAAATACAGCTTATCTGTTAAGCACCAGATAAAAGGCAGGGGTGGGCCAGAGGCAGCAAGTAAGCCCCAAGATCTCGGCCTCCACCTGGCATATTCAATTGATTGCCTTTCCCACTAGATACAGAAGCTGTAGTCTCTGGAGAAACTGAACCACAAACAAATCAACTCACAGGACATGAGTCCTGGAACAGAAGAGAGTTTTTGGTGAGGAGCAGACCTACAAACCACAAGATCAGGTAAGAATCTACATACTAAATATGAGAACCACAGCCCCTCCCACTGCACAGCTATAAAATAATGGCAACCAAGATTCTGATTGAGAAGACTGGATGGTCCTTTCTTGGAGAAATTGAATATGCCGTATCAGCAAATACCTGCAGATGCTTATATTTAGGGATCCCCAACAGGAAAGCTAGCCAGACACACATCCAATTATCCTATTGTTAAGCTCACCAAACAACAACTTGCACACACACATTCATTCATTTAATAAATATTTATGGAGTTACTACTATAGTTTAAGTAGTAGCAAACAAAACAGATAGAAATCCCTATCTTCATACAACTTCCATTCTCATAGGCAATACAAAAATACAAAAAATAAGTAAATTGCATGGGATCTATGGAGGAAAATAAAGCAGTAAAGGACAACAGAGAATGCCAATAATTCTAAATAAGGTGGTCAGAGAAGTCCCCTCTAAGAAAGAAAAACTTGAACAGACTCTGGAAGGCTGTGAGAGAATGAGCCATGTGGATAACTGGCAGAAGAGAAGTCCAGGCAGAGGAATGAGAAATTGCAAAAGCCCTGAGACTCCTGTGCAGAGTGAATAAGAATGACAACTGCAGGGAAGGAGGTCAGAGAGGTGCTAGGAAGCCACACCAGCAACGGCCTTGTAGGCCATTTGAGAAAGACAGACTCAAGGGGGTACCCTATGATCCCCAACTTTGGAGGTTCATACCTCTATGTAATTCCTTCCTCTTGAGCAAGGATAGGACCTATGACTTGGTAGCAGTGATAGGATGTCAGTCTCGTGATTATGTTACATTATATAAGACTGCCTTGCTAAAAGATTTGCCCTCTCTCTCTTCCTCTCTCTCTCCCTCTCCCTCTCTCTTTCCCCCCTTGCTGGCTTGAAGAAGCAGGCTTCCATGAATCCCGCAACTGGAGGAAATGAATGTTACCAACAATCACACAAGTTAGAAAATAGATGTTTCCTAGTTGAGCCCCCAGCCAACATCCTGACTACAGCCTGTGAGTCCCTAAGCAGAGGATCCAATTAAGTCACATTGGGACTTCTGAACTACAGAAACTGTGAAATGATAAACTTGGGGCAATT
Source organism: Noctilio leporinus (assembly GCA_004026585.1). Classification (NCBI taxonomy): domain Eukaryota; kingdom Metazoa; phylum Chordata; class Mammalia; order Chiroptera; family Noctilionidae; genus Noctilio; species Noctilio leporinus. The sequence continues at coordinate 113,485 of PVIW01004177.1, read as the reverse complement.
TGTTACACAACATATAAAATTCATACATTATTTTAAGTACTTCTGCTGCTGCTCATTTGGAATAAGATGGGAAACCATTGGAGCATTTGGAGCAGTGAGGTAATATGACATTTTTTTAAAGATCACCCAATCCTCTGTTGAGAATAGTCTATAAGACACAGGAATGAAAGCAGGAAGACCAATTATGAGACTATTGCAATAATTTAGGCAAAAGTTGGTGGTGGTTAGGACCAAGATGGTGTAGGTAAAGGTGGTAAGAAGTAGTAAGATTCCAGATATATTTTGAGATGCAAACAGCTCTTTAGACATCATCCTTAAATATGAATAGATAGCCTAGAATCATCAGATATTTGAGCAATACTAGAAATAGTTCCATAACATGGTCAGAGAAAATAATTTTAAAAGTTAAAAACTTAGAGAAAAAAGATAAAGCCCAGGGAGCAAGAGAAACTACTAAGAATTTTAGAAAAATAAAAGATATGTCATTCTTGAAATAATTATGGGATTACTATATATTAAAGTTTAAAAGTAATAATCCAAGAAAAAACATTTTATATTAAAAACATAAAATTTTTAAATCTAGGAAAATCTTCTTAAAAATAGAAGTAAAGCAGAATGAAAAAATAAGAAATGGACAATAATAATGAAAAGGAAAGGAAAAAAGAACAATCCTGGAGGTCAAGTTTCAAAATAATAATTCTAGAATGAGAACAAAGAAAATAGTGAGAAGGAAATTATCCAAAACATGATATTTTTAAAAAAGGGAAATTTCCAAGAATTAAAGAACATGGTCCTCCAGACTGAAAGGGCCCACCCACCAAGCACCCAACATAATGACTGAAAAACAACACACACCAAATTATTATAAATTTTCAGAACCACTTGTGGCAACTTAGAGATCCTAAAACATCCAAAGAGAAAGAAACAGCTTACCTTCTTAGAACTGAAAGTCAAATGGTATCAGACTTATCAACAACAACGCTAAAGCTAGGAAACACTGGAACAATGCCTTCAGAATTCTCATGTGATGGGCAATTATTTTTTATCTAGAATTTTACACCCAGACAACCACAGGTGGAAAATATGCATTTGAGAGCTGGCAGTTTCTCAAGATTTATCTCCCATATACTCTTTTTCAGAAAGCTACTGGAAGCTATTTCACCAAAACAGAGGAGTAAACAAAGAACAAAAAAAGATATGAAAGCCAGGAATCAGAAGCTAAAACACAGGAGAGAAATGAGATAAAAAGGACTTTGCAGGATAACGGCCAGGAGGTGCTAGGAAAACCCTGTGCTGCCGTCCTAAAGAAGGGCAGGTCCAGCTTGGGAGGGAAGGATGAAGGCTGCCAAAACGATGCCTCCAGGAAAAAAAAATAGGAAACTGAAAGCCATACTTTGCATCTATTATAACAGAGACAATGAAGAATGTCTAAAAGGATGACCCAATAGGCCATAGTGTATACATGCTATTTCAAAAAACAAAGAAAACCTAAAAAAAAATAGGCCTAAAAAGTTGAAGGTGATTGGATCTTGGATTGGGAAAAACCACGAGTACACTTTTTGTTATTAGCCTTACTAAATGTTTAAAAGATACTAATTTATTCTTTTGCCATTAGAAAAAATTTATTTTTAAAAATGTAAGTGGTAGATCACCCAGAATTTGTAAACATTCTTGGAAAACAATTCAACAGGCCATGTAATTAGAGGAGAAAATCCCATCTTATCACAAATAGACAAAGCACTATGTTTTAAAAAATGTGAGAGGCCCTGGAAAGACTCCCACTCCAACTCCTGTAATCTTCAAAGTTAGGGATTAACCCATAGAATCACAGAGTGTTAGCATCAGGTTGTCATGAGGCTAATGAAGCCTAAGTATGCACAGGCCTCTTTCAAAGCCTAGAAGGGATTCTAGGCTTTGTGTTCATAAATAAACTTCTTCTAGAGTTGGGTGCCATTGGAGTAGAAGCCATTTGGAGAATCTCAATAAAAGGAAGTTGAATTGTGGATACACTTAGTTTTGCTTTTTTGGGAAATATTTATGCAGCTTAGATCCACTTCTAAGTAGAGTTAACTTCTTGCTTTCACTTTCAGTGTAAGAAAGACATCTAGGAATGTTCTTACTATCCACTCTGCTGACTCACCTGGTGTCTCTCATCGAATGAAAGTACAGAACTCAAGTCATATCATGATATGAACTTGTCCTATGGTACTCAGCCTCAGAGGTATGTGACCAGTGTAGAAGAAAGGTCTGAAATGTGCATAACTAGAAGCTAATCTATGGAAAATTCTTCCAATATCAGACATTTAAAATTGTAACTGAAAGATAAAGTTTTCATTGATGCTACATCAAAGGAGAATTCTTCTTCTAAAAGAAATATACTTGATAATAAGGCCAATACAATTATAAAAACACCATTTTTTTTCTTTTTTGATGGGAATCATACAAAATATAATTTATCAGAAGTCTTGTCTTGACATGAAATATGACTTCAGTAAGGATAATATAAATTCATATTAAGCTAGTAAAATGAAAACATCAGAAAATAAAATAAAAAGTAAAAACCTCAATGACACACCAGTTAATGAGTATTGTCAATTATCAAAATACTTATGACTGACTACTGTACAAAAAAAAAATTATATTACAACTTATAAATAAAAGAAACTATAAGTTTTTGTAAAACTCATAATGATCCTAAAAATTAACATAATAACCAATACTGAGCTGAGAAGCTAAAAGAAACTTTTCTAAATTATCACTGATAGAAACAAAATTTAATCAACCATATGAAAAGAAAGACTGAATTATCTATAGAAAATTATATCCATTATCATATGAGGAGATGATCAAAGTATGCTGCCAAAAATTAAGGGGAAAAGGTATTATAGAAGTATATCAGGAAGTTAATTACTATAAGACTCATATATATATAAATATATACACATATACTGTATATTAGGTGCTTGTCGTACTTACCAGCTTTTAAAGTTGTTGCAATATTTTTTCTCAGTGTAAATAAATGCCTGTGTTCATACCTATTTTTGTATTTGTAATTTTGATTTGTTGTTTAAAGGGATCCCCTACATTAAATGAGCTTTGTACCCCACAATAACTGGATCTGCCTTGGTAACGTCTCAACAGACTTAGAATGTTATCTGGTTCAGCAATTCTCAAGGGAGGTAGTGATGCCTGCCTCACCCCCGCAAATGTGTTTTGGAAATTGTTGTGGGTATTTTTGTTGTTCTCCCAATAACTCGGAGAGAACCTATTAGCATTAGGTAGCTGGCGCTGAGGGATGCTCCGCACCCGGCAAGATAGAGGAGAGTCCCACCCACGCAGAACTGTCTCACTTGCTCTTTGATTTACCAACATCCAGCCGTCAACTACATAGGTGAAAAATCGGGTGTTTAATCATCTGAGCCTAGAACAGGACTCTTTTCTACATGAAAGCACGTGGCCTTTGGGGCAGCGTAATTTAAATACATACTGATTTTTTTAAGAAAAGCAACCAAGAAGGGAAGATTTTATACTATGGTTAGAACTTGAGCAACAAATGTTCACCATTTCAGAAAATCACATTACTGACAGCAATGCCACTAGTTGTATTTGAAAGCCAACAAACTTGAAAAATGAGGGTCAATACCACACACTCACAGCTGCATCATTTGTAGCTGTCACATTTATGGTGATTCTATGTACCGCTGCAAACATCTCACTACTTTAATATGTTGCCTGGTGTAGGTAGGCCTGAGCATTCACATTTTGAAATACATGATATTTTATGTGAAATACTTTCTTTTTATTTTTCTTTTATATGACAGTTAAAGTGCTGTATTGATTTTTAAATTATAAGTACATGTTATCTCTGAATTTCATTTTAAAATAAAAGGAAGAGCTTAAAATGAAAGGGAAGATATTGATATGGCTTATGGGGCTAAAAACCACTAATTAAGTTCAACTACCTCATTCTGTAAATTAAAAGACTGAGACTCCATTCAATTTGGCTAGATTACAAAGTCTGTCAATGATAGTGCCAAACCCAGAACCCAGCGCCACCCCCCTGCCCTCCACTTTCAGTGGCCATGCCACAGGACCAACCAACTTCCCTGATTGAAGTAGGAATGCCATAGAGAAGAGAAGTAAAATAAATTACAGCCCAACATTAACACTTCAGTTTGAATGGTATGCCCTTATTCTTTCCAAGTGGCCCAGAAGTTAAGAGAAACTTCCTGCTACAAGTTCCTAATACCAAGAAGAATGTTAAGGTGGAGAAAAGAAGAGAAGAAAGAAAAGAGGGAGGGAGGGAGGAAAAAGGAAGGAAGGAAGAAGGGAGGGAAGGAAAGAAGGTAGGAAGGAAAGAAAAAGAATGTGGAAAGAAACGGTGACCAAAAAATGCTTAAGACAAAGTTCCTTAGCATCACTCTTTTGCCAAATGTGAATTCTGAGAGTAATCATACTGGAGAGGACTTTTTATTTGCTGTCTGACTTGATGTTTTCATCACCATGACCAATGCATTCCACTCAGGCAGAGTCTCAGCATACATCTGACCCAGGGTGCCGGGAGGGGAGGTAAAGTCACTAGTCACAGGTGCTGTCCTTGAAGAGCTGCCATTGTCGTGACATTTGAGAGGTCTCTCATGTAAATGGGCTTAATTCCAACTGAACTCCTTGAGTCTGGTTCAAAAAATCAATTTCCTGGGCGTATAAGATTTTGCCTGAAGTGCAAAAAGCAGCTGATTTACCCAAGTAACCTAAAAATCCACCTGCCAGTGGTCAGGGGGAAGGGGGTTTGGGGGAGGGGGGAGGAAGAGGCAAGGAAGGGGAGCAGTTTAGACAAGAACCTAGTATAAAGGAACCATGGACATGGACAACAGGTGGGATTGACTTTGGGAGGAATGGGTGGGTGGAGAGTGGGACAGAGGGGAGCAAAAAGGGGATGAATGTAATACAACAACAATAACATTTTTTAAAAAAGAAATATTAAGACCCCCCCAAAAAAAATCCACCTGCAAAAAGGAAGAATCTAAGGATTAACAATGAGAATGAACAAGGAACTGGGGCTGTTTAAGCATGGATAGTTTAATTCTGACTCATTTTCATGAATCAGGAAAACTAACTTTAGTAGATAATATTAAACCTGTTCATCATCACCAAGCCATTATTGTATAAAGTGTTTAAAGGTACTTACTTAAGAAAAAGAGGATCAAAATTATGAACATTAAAATGACAACAAACTCACAACTATCAATAATAGAACCTAAAAAAATAAAACCAAAATAAACTAAACAAACAACCAGAATAGGATCAGAATCACAGATACGGGGATCATTGAGAGGGTTATGAGTGGGGAGGGGAAAAAGGGAGAAACTGAGAAATGGTGCAGGGACTAGGAAACATAATTGGTGAATATAAGATAGACAGGGGCAAGTTAAAAATAATGTGGGAAAGGGTGAAATCAGGGGATGTATATGCATGACCCATGGACATGAACTAAGGTGGGTGGGATTGCAGGAGGGAAGGAAGATCCTGGGTGGAAGGGAGCAAAGAGAAAAGAAATTGGGAAAACTGTAATGGCATAATCAATAAAATATACTTTTAAAAAAGAAACTTTCATCCCCTTCCCACTACCACCTGAAACCAGATTTTTTTCTTCTGACTTCCTGGTTTCCAGTCAAGATGCCACTGTTCCTATGAGCTCAAAACTTCTGTGTTTAAACTATTTCTGGTCTCTTGCTCTATAGATTCAATGAGTTACTACATTTCCTCTGAAATTTTATGTTCTCATTTTACACTCTTTCTGCTACTAGTTTAAGCCCCTCTCCCCTTTTTACCTAGATTACCATAGGGACTGCCTAACCTCTCTCTTTTCACTATTCATCCTGCCAGGTAATGTTCCTAAAGTCAACACGAATACATCATTCCATTCATGTAGTTATTTGTTTGCTGTTTCTTTCATTCATGCATCAAATACTTGTGGCATTATGTGCAATGGAAAGACAGAGGTTAGCATGTCACTGTCCTTCCTCAAGGAGCTCACTATCTGGAGATGGATATAGAAAACTCAGCAAGCACTAGAATTCAGAATGATAGATGGTATGACAAGGGGCTAGGGGAGGCAGACACACAGGACCTTCTCTGTCCAGCTCAGCAGAGGACAGAGAAGCCTTCTGGAAGACATAATAGGTGAAATCTCAAGAATAAATTAAGACTACCATAAATAAAGGGATGAGAAAGACAGTGAAGATAGGCAATAGAACAGTTGGTGTGTTCGTGCCAGGAGGGAGGGTGTATAAGGTATGAGCCTAGGAGGACAGGTGGAGGACAAATGAAGGATATTAAAAATTCTGCTGAAAACCTTCAAAGACTTACCAAATTCAATGCCATTTCCTCATTCTTGCACTCAATGCTCTAACCAAGGTGACTCATTCTGCCTCCTAGTCCTCTGTCCTGTTAGCCTTTTATGCTGATAAAAGAAGAGCCATGACTGTTCTATGATGTGACTGATATTTCCCTCTTCCTCGTTTCTGGACCACTCCACCCTTGGCCTTGGTTCTTAATACACACATAACAAAGTTGGGCCCCATTTTATGAAAATTCAATGTGTGAAATCCAGGACTGGTAAATAGATACATAATTGGTTGAGGAAGGAGACAGAATAAATTATTCAACAAATAAAAAATTAACTATAGAGATTTTAATTAGTAGTTACTTTTGTATACTATAATATTAATTTACATACTATGAACTGCTTTACAAAGTCCTTAGGCTGCGGTAGAAAAATACTTAAATTTTAAAACTTTATTTGAAGATGACATGATACTATATATAAAGAACCCCAATACAAGGAATAGGCCTGCAGTGGTCAGGAGGAAAGGGGGAGGGGGGAGGGGGGAGGCAGAGGCAAAGAAGGGGAGCAGCTTAGACAAGAACCTAGTATAAAGGAACCATGGACATGGACAACAGGTGGGATTGACTTTGAGGGGAAAGGGTGGGTGGGGAGGGGGACAGAGGGGAGAAAAAAAGGGATGGATGTAATACAACAACAATAAAATTAAAAGAAAAAAAAAAAAAAAAGAACCCCAAAATTCCACCAAGAAACTATTAGAACTGATAAATAAATTCAGTAAAGTAGTAGGATACAAAATTACTATCCAGAAATCAGTTGCATATTTATATGCCAATAATGAACTAACAGAAAGGGAAGTTAAGAAAACAATCCCATTCATAATTGTTTAAAAAATAAAATATCTAAGAATAAATGTAATTGAGGATATAAAAAACCTATACTCAAGAAATTATAAGACACTGAAGAACCAAATTGAAGAAGATATAAATAAGTGGAAACACATACCATGCTCATGGATAAGAAGAATTAACATCATTAAAATATTCATTCTACCCAAAGCAATGTATAGATTCAACACAATTCCCATCAAGATACCAACGATATCTTCACAGAACCAGACATGAAATTTTCAAGATACTTTATGAATCACTTTGATTAAATAAATAGTTGATCATACTTTCTTTTGTTTCCCCAAACTCTTCTGCTAATCCTGTGAACAAATATTTATTAATATTTATTTTGTTGTCATTCATTGTGTCACTCAGGCACAGAGTTCAAAGGATGCTCAAGGAACTTAGTGAGGACCTCAACAGCATAAAAATGTTCCAGTCATAAATGAAGAATACATTAGTTGAAATAAAGAAAATATTACAGGGAAACAACAGTAAAGTGGATGAACACAAGAGTCAAATCAATGACTTGGAAGATAAGGAAGCAAAAAACAACCAAGCAGAAAAATAAGAACAAAAAATTCCAAATAATGAGGTTAGTATAAGCAGCCTATGGGACAACTTCAAGAGGTCTAACATTCATATCATAGGGATGCCAGAAAAGAAAAGAAAGAGCAAGAAACTGAAAATCTATTTGAAAAAATAATGAAAGAAAATTTCCCTCATTTGGTGAACAGAATAGACATGCATGTCCAGGAAGCACAGAGAGCCCCAAACAAGATGGATTCAAAGAGGCCCATCCAAGACACATTGTAATTAAAACACCAAAGGTTAAAGAAAGAGAGAATCTATTTTTTTTGCATTTAATAACAGAAATGTTTTATTTACAGAAAAAAAATACAAATTAATACATGTGAAAGGGATGATAGAATTAGATAGTTATTTTATACCTAATGTAATAATCAATTCAAGTATCACTGATGGATACTAAAATCATGAGGTGAGGAAGAACATAATGGCAATGTATTATCTCCTTTCCCCAAATTAGTTGCTGAACTCTGAAGGAAATATATACCTTTGTAATGGAGAGATACAGCTATCATCATCTTTGTTGTTGTTGTTATACTACATTCATCTCATTTTTCCCCCTCTGCTCTCCCCTTCCCCCCACCCTTTATCTGCCCCTAGTCAATCCCACATGTTGTTTGTGTCCGTGGGTCATCGATGCTAATTCCTTGACTAAATTGTTCCCCTTCCTTGCCTCCTTCTCCCCCATCCACACCCCCTCTCCTCTACACACTGAAAGTGTGTTCCCTGTATTCATGTCTCTGGTTCTGTTTTGTTTGCTTTGTTCATTAGTCTTCTGTATTAAGTGAGAACATGTGGTATTTAATTTTTGCTGCCTGGCTTATCTCACTAAGCATGATACTCTTCAGTTCTATCCATGCTATCACAAATGGTAGGAGTTCTCTCTCTTTTTTTTTTTTTTTTTTTTTTTTTTTTTTTGATGAGTTCTCTCTTTCTGCTGCATAGAACTCCATTGTGTGAATGTACCAAAGTTTTTTGATCCATTCATCCACTGAAGGGCACTTAGGTTGTTTCCAGCACTTGGCTATTGTAAATAGTGCTGCTATGAACATAGGGTTTAATAGGTTCTTCTGAGTTGATGTTTCAGGATTCTTTGGGTATTATTCTAGCAGTGGAATCCCTGGGTCATAAGGCAGTTCTATTAGCTTTTTTTAGGAAATTCCATACTGTCTCCCTGGTATTGAATCATATTAGCTCTTTATATATTTTGGAGATCAAATTCTTGTCTGAGGTGTCATTGGCAAATATGGTTTCCCCTGTGGCTGGTTCCCTTTTTATTTTCTCAATGTTTCCCTTGGCTGAGCAGAAACTTTTCAGTTTGATGTAGTCCCATTTGTTTATTTGTTGCTTTATTTCCCTTGCCTTGGGAGATATTTTAGCGAAAATTTTGCTGCATGAGATATCTCCAAATTTTTTGCCTATGTTTTCCTCTAAGGCTTTTATTGTGGCCCTGCTTATGTTTAAGTCTTTTATCCATCTTGAGTTTATTCTAGTGTATGGTGTAAGTTGGTGATCTAGTTTCATTTTTTTGCATGTGCCTATCCAGTTTTCCCAACACCACTTATTGAAGAGGCTATTTGCACTCCATTTTATATTCCTTCTCCCTTTGTCAAATATTAGTTGTCCACAGAGTCCTGGGTTTATTTCTAGGCTCTCTATTCTGTTCAATTGATCTGTTTGTCTGTTCTTGTGCCAGTACCAGACTGTTTTGGTTACTATGGTTTTATAACATAGCTTGATATCTGGTATTGTGAATCCTTCTACTTTGTTCCTCTTTCTCAGGATTGCTGTAGCTATTCAGGGGTGTTTTTGATGCCATATGAATTTTTTAAGTTCTGATTCTGTGAAATATGATGTTGGTATTTTAATAGGGGTTGCATTGAATCTGTAGATGACTTCGGGTAGTATGGACATTTTAATGATGTTAATGCTTCCCAACCATGAACATGATATGTGCTTCCATTTGTTTGTATCTTCCTTAATTTCTTTCTTCAATGTTCTGTAGTTTTCTGAGTACAAGTCCTTTCCTTTCTTGGTTAAGTTTATTCCTAAGTACTTTATTTTTCTTGTTGCTATAGTAAGTGGGATTTGCTTTCTAGCTTCTATCTCTGATGCTTCATTTTTATACATTGTTGGTGTATAAAAATGCCTTCAACTTCTGGTTATTGACTTAGTATGCAGCTATTTTGCCAAATCCACTTATTAGGTGTAGTTTTTTAGTGCAGTCTATAGGGTTTTCTATGTACACTATCATGTCATCTTCAAATAATGACATTTTACTTCCTCCTTTCTAATTTGGATACATTTGATTCCTTTTCCTTGTCTGATTGCTGTGGCTAGAACTTCCAAGACTATGTTGTAAAGAAGTAGAGAGAGTAGACATTCTTGCCTTGTTCCTGATCTTAAGGGAAAGGCTTTCAGTTTTTGCCTGTTGAGTATGATATTGGCTTCAGGTTTCTCATATATGGCCTTTATTATGTTGAGGTATACTCACTCTATTCCCATTTTGCTGTGCATTTTTATCATAAATGGTTGCTGTACTTTATCAAATGCTTTTTTGGCATCTATTGATATGATCATATGGTTTTTGTTTTTCAGTTTGTTTATGTGGTGTATTACATTTATTGATTTGTGAATATTGAAACATCCTTGCATCACTGGGATGAACCCCACTTAGTCATGGTGTATAATTTTTTTAATATATTGCTGGATCCAATTTGCCAACATTTTGTTGAGAATTTTCACATCTAAGTTTAGCAGAGATACTGGCCTGTAGTTTTCTTTCTTTGTTGGGTCTTGACCTGGTTTTGGGATTAGAATAATGCTGGCCTCATAGAAAGAGTTTGGAAGTCTTCCCTCTCCTTGGAATTTTTGGAATAGTTTGAGGAGGATAGGAGTTAGTTTTTCCCTAAATGTTTGGTAAAATTCATCTGTGTAGTCATTTGGTCCAGGGCTCTTGTGCGCTGGGAGTTTTTTGATTACTTCTTCAATTTCACTAGTTGTTATTTGTCTATTCAGGCTTTCTAGTTCATCTTGATTGAGTTTTGGTAGGTTATACATGTCCAAAAATTTGTCCATTTCACCCAGGTTGTCAAATTTCTTGTCATATAGTTGAACATAGTAATTTCTTAAAATCCTTTGTATTTCTGTGGTATTGGTTGTGACTTCTTCTCTGTCATTTCTGATCATTTATTTGGGTCCTCTCTCTTTTTTTCTTGATGAGTTAATGGTTTGTCAATTTTGTTTATCTTTTCAAAGAACCAGCTCCTAGATTTATTGATCTTTGAATTGTGCTTGTTGTCCCTTTGTTGTTTAATTCTGCTCTGATCTTGATAATTTTCTTCCTTCAACTTACTCTGGGTTTTGTTTGTTGTTGCTCTTCTAGTTCTTGAAGCTTTATGGTTAGGTTGTTTGTATGAGTTTCTTCTAACCTTTTTAGGTAGGCCTGTATTCCCTCTGAGGACTGTCTTCACTGTGTCCCATAGCTTTTGGGGTGTTATGAATTCATTTGCATTTTTTCCAGAAACTTTTAATTTCTTCTTTGATCTCATTGTTAACCCATTCATTACTTGATAGCATATTATTCAGTCTCTATGAATTAAAATGTTTTTGGATTTTTTCCTTGAGGTTGGTTTCTAGTTTCAAGCCATTGTAATCTGAGAAGATGCTTGGTATGATTTCAATTTTTTTGAATTTGTGGAGGCTTGTCTTGTGTCCTCCCATGTGGCCTATTTTAGAGAATGTTCTATGTGCATTACAGAAGAATGTGTATTTTGCTTCTTTGGGGTGAAAAGTTCTGTATATGTCAGTTAATTTCATTTCATCTAGAGTGTTGTTCAATGCTACAATATCCTTGGTGTTTTTTGCTTGGAAGATCTGTCCATTGTTGATAATGGGGTATTAAAATCCACCACTATCAGTGTGTTGCTGTCTGTATCCTTGAAGTCCTCCGAAAGAAAAAGAGAATCTTAAAAGCAGCAAGAGAAAAGAAGTTAGTCACCTACAAGGGAGTTGCCATAATACTTTGAGCTGATTTCTCAAAAGAAAAGTTGCAGGCAAGAAGGGATTGGCAAGGAATATTCAAAGTCATGAACAAGGACCTACTGTCTAGCTTGCTTTACCCAACAGAGATATCATTTAGAATCAAATGGCAGATCAAGAGCTTTCCAGATAAGAAAAAAAAAAGGAGTTTATCATCACCAAACCAATATTATATGAAATATTAAAGGGACTTATTTAAGAAAAAGATCAAAACTATGAACAATAAAATGTTAATAAATGCATACATATTTATCAACAGTTGAATTTTAAAAACAAACTAAGCAAACAAGAAGAGCAGAGATAGAATAGTGGATATGAGGAATGCTTTGATGGTTGCTAGATGGGAAGAGGTGTAGGGGAATGGGTGAAGAGGTGAGGGGATTAAGAAGTATAAGTAGGCCCTGGCTGGTGGCACAGTGGATAAGGCACCAGCCTGCAAAACCCTAAGGTTGCTGGTTTGATTCCCCAGCCAGGGTACATAACCAGGTTGCAAGCCAGGTCTCTAGCCAGATCCGTAGCTGGGGGCAGGTGATAGGTAACCATACATTGATGTCTCTCTCCCTCTCTGCCTCTCTCCCTTCCCCTCTCTCTAAAAATAATAAAATCTTAAAAAAAAAAAAGAAAGAAAGAAAGAAAAGAAAAGAAAAGAAGAAGTACAAATAGGTAGCTACAGAATGGTCATGGGGATGTAAAGTACAGTGTAGGAAATGGAGTAGTCAAAGAGTTACACACATGACCAATGGACATGAACAATGGTATGGGGATTTGCCTGAGGGAGTGGGGGATGCTGAATGGAGAAGGGCAAAAGGGGGGAAATCAGGACAATTATAATAGCATTATCAATAATATATATTTTTTAATTTATTATTTTTAGAGAGAAGGGCAGGGAGGGAGGAAGAAAGGGAGAGAAGCATAGATATATGATTGCCTTTCACTTGCCTTCAACTACAGACACAGCTGGAGACCTGGCTTGCAACCTGGTTATGTGCCCTGGCTGGGAATCAAACCAGTGACCTTTGGGTTCGCTGGCTGGTGCCTTATCCACGTGCCACCAACCAAGGCTATAAAATATATTTTTTAAAAAAGAAAATACAAACACTGGCCTTGGCAGCCTGCAAGGGACAGGAGGTGCAACCTCAGATTATATGGTAAAAATCATAGCCGGGTAGCAAGCAAAAAAAAAAAAAAAAAAATCTGAAGTCCAGGTTCTAGTCCTGATTATGCTAATAAATCACAATATGGTTTTCAGACATGATACACATACATGTATATCAAGTCTCAATTCCCCTACCTATAATGTGAGGAAGTGGATCAGGTAATTCTAAAGTTTCTTTAATATAAATCAAAACTGAAAATAATTATCAGAGGGTTGGTTTTGAACAGTTTAGACCAGAAAATTATGCAAGTAATTTAGAATGATCACTAGAGTGTGGAAAGCAATAATGATAATTCTCTTTGATGTGATTATGTATATACACATTATGGAACGTGAGCATGATGGTTATCTCCAAGAATCAGCACCGTCTATAGACATGTCCTGGTTCAGCTTCCCAAAAGCTAGGTTGTTGGTTTGGAGAAAAGCAACATAATAGACATTTTAGGGATGAAAAAACTAAATCACTGCAAAGTTAAATGCCCAAGATGGTACCATAAATCCAGTGTAAAATGGCAAATAATTGTTTAATATGAGGGGTTTTTTAGTATGAGCTTATTTACTGTTATTCTCTAATTGGTCCCTACTTGTCCTTCAAACAAGTGATTTATTAATAACTTACATGTCTTCTAGATGCTGCTCATCACGTGCCACTGTCTGGTATTAGATCATCTATTTGTTTGGTCTGCCTTCCCCACTAAAGTGTAAGAGCCATGTGGGGTGAAATTTCATCTCATCCTACATTTTTTATCTTTAGTAGTATGAACTGAGCCTGATACAGAATAAGCACTTAATAAATATTGTTGATTTACCCAGCCAGGACACATAACCAGATTGCAAGCCAGGTCTCCAGCCAGGTCTGTAGCTGGAGGCAAGTGAAAGACAACCATACATTGATGTCTCTCTCCCTCTCTGCCTTTCTTCCTTCCCTTCTCTCTAAAAATAATACATTAAATAAATAAATAAATAAAAATAATACATAAAATCTTTTTTTTAATTGTTGCTCTATTAGATGGGTATTAAGTGTTCTGAAAGAGACAAACAACATAAGATATTTTTTTCAACTCAAATGGAAATTTTCATGGGGCACTTGAGACTACTGAACAATACAGACTAATGTATACACAATAACCAAGTAATTTAACATAGATTCATGCTGTCAATCTGAGAAAATAGAGTAAAATGCTATTGTGACTGGAAAAGTTTCCAAACAAAGTGGAGTCTGAATCAGACTCTAAAGGACAGACTGTTTGGGGTTTGGAATGAAGGTGAAGGGAAGCAATGAGGAAAGGCCAGTGAAAGTGGCCCAGAGAAGACCAAACAGACTTAAGGAGTTTCTTTTGGGCAAGAAAATGGGACATAAGTAAACTTGTAAGGGCAGTTGAAACACAGATTATGGAAGATTTCCAAGAGAAGGGCTCAGACTTAATGTGATAGAAATAGGAAGCCCAGAAATAACAAGATCAAAATCTTGCCTCAGATTAGATTGCACCAACTCCCCTCTTCTTGGATTTTCAAAAAGCAAGGACTATGGTTGGTCCATACAGCAGTTGTTTAATTAATACTTCTGATTAATAGAACTTTAATGAAAGATCTAGGTCTTTCATTAATCCATTATTATTCATAGACCCCACAGGAAGGGAGCAATTGCATCAATTTTATTCCCCCACCATCTTTTGTGCCCTTTTTTCATGTCTGCTGCTGTTTATCATCCGGGGGAGAAAAAAAAAGTATTACCAGCTAAGTCATTGCCACATTAGGAATCAGGGTCTGATGTGAAATCAATTTTTCAGAACAATGACTTGTTAAGTGCTGAAAAATGCAGTGTTTAGTCATGGAGAAAATAAAGACAGATTCACATGCAATTTGGGTTTGTTTTTTTTTTTTTAATACTAAGAGATGAGAATTTTAACAAGTGGAGGGAAACAGCCCATTATCATGTCTCTGCTCTTTCAAAAAGAAAAACAGGACATGCTCCTTAGTGCACAAATAGGAAAAGCTTCCTTCTCCCTCACACCCCATATTTTCTTACTTAAAATTCAGAATGAATGCTGGCCTTGTAAGAAGGTGAGGAAGCTCAGGAAGGAAGATGTGTGAAGCTTAAAACAAATCCCTTTGTGAAGGACAAACTGGGTGAGCAATTTTAGATGAGGGTATGTGGTTGAGCCCCATCCTCCAGGGCTGTCAGTGGCTGCTGATTTCTCCAAAAAGTGCAACAGGGTTGCAGTGCTGAGAGGAGTTAGGAAATTCAGAGTGGGAAATCACCTGCAAACATCAAAGTGAAATGGACCAAAGGTGATGCCAGTTTTACTTAAGAAGTAACTCAGAATAATTCAGTGGAAATAATTTCTATTCTACCACTTATATGGCCTCTGAAAGATAAATGGCTAGAAAATGGAAAGCATTTGACTCCATCCATTAAGAAGACCACTAGAGGAAGGACAGTGACAGAATATTAATGTGACAGTACCTTTTAGCATGAAATAGAAAGTACCCCAAGATACCTCTTTCCACGGCCCTGAGCACATGGTTCAGGGTTCATTTCCTTTGTAAACTAGCTGCTTTTCTTCTACTCCTGGCCATGGATTTTAACCATTTTTGCCAGCAAGTCAGCAGATTTGTACCATATGTCACAAGGGAAACCAGACTACTGAATGGGAGTAGCTCTACTCAAGTTTATGTCCATTTGTGGAGAACATATCTCTGTTTCAACTATGCCCATCACATCAGATTCTTATGTTAAATACAATATAAGCCAAAGAAAGCAGGAAACATCCCTGAGACGAGGCAGGCTTTCCAGAGTTTCCAGCAGTGCTACATCTTTGTCTCAAGTCGTCCCATCCTGGTCTTGTTGAAGAGGATTGTGGAAATGCAGGCTTTGAGGGGCATAGACCTGACTATTTAACACAGTCATCGCTCCCTCCTCTTCTCTTCTCTTTCAGCTCTAAGAGTGTATGACTGTAGGTCCACTTTTAATTTAGAGTTAACATGGTTTGGCTCTTAAACTATATTATAAATATACTTTTATGTACACATATTAATCTCATCTCTCCATCTACTATAACTTAAAAGTTCTTTGGAATGAGGGGTTATTTTCACTTTTGTGTCTTCCAAAATGCATATAAAAACATCGGGAAACACTGGAAAACAGTTTGGCAATTCTTCAAAAAGTGAAACCCAGAGTTACTCTCTGACCCAGCAACCCACTCTTATACCCAAGAGAATTGAAAACATACATACACAGAAACATGTACAAATATTCAGAGTGGCATTATTCATAATCGCTAAAAAGTGGAAATAACCCACATGTCTATCAACTAGAAAAATGGATAAATCAAATGTGGTATATTCTATGCAATGAATTACTATTTAACCATAAAAGGAATGAAGCACCAATTCATACTACGATATGAATGACCCTTGAAAATATTATGCTCAGTGAAGGAAGCCAGACACAAGAGCCGTATTTTATATAATTCCTTTTATATACACAATCCAGAATAAGCAAGTCCATGGAGACAGAAAGTAGATTAGTGGTTGACAGGAACAAGGTGGGAGGTAAGAGTGGGAAGTCACTGCTAACGGGTATGGGGTTTCTTTTGGGGTGGTGAAAATGTTCTGAAATTAAATAGTGATGATGCTTGCACAATTTTGTGAATATAGAAAAACCACTGAATTGTATACTTTAATTGGTGAATTTTATTTTATGTGAATTATATGTTAACTTTTTAAAATGTTGGGCACGTAGAAGAATTAGTGGTTGAAAGTAAGGTTTCCAAAAATATTTTAGGGGAAAAACACAAGCAGAAACTATGCCTAATAACTTTGGTACAATAGTTTCTTCCTATTACCACATTATGAGCTAGAGGCTTTCTTCACTCTCGTATGCCTCCCTGAGAGAGGCTGTGCAGCAGCCAGGAAAATACTGCTCAGGTCCCCTGCTGCAGAGGGCGTAACTTACTGGTGGCCCCAGCTGATCCTCCTCTACATTTGCTACCACATTAGTGCCACGCTTCCACTGGCTGCTCCCAACCAATGACTGAGCATAGCAGGAGTCCCAAGGCAAGCTCATTCTAGCAAGACACAGACTCTTCCAGCAGACAATTATGGCTCAAGGACTCCCTATCCACCTGGCACCACTAAAAAGTTAAGTAGTGGCTCTCCTCTGCAAGCCAGAGCTCATGATAGCAAAGACGATCACAGAGCGGGACTCATTAATAACTATGGAGAAGAGGAGGTCCAGAGTAACAGAGGTGAGGGGGACCATCAAGAGAGTTAGGAGATGCATAATAGAGCATAGCATTCTTAGAGGTAAAACAGATAGGCGGTCATGAAGAGTGCTACTTAATTTAACACTGATAAGCTAAAAAAGGGGGAAAAGAATGAAGGGACAAGAGATTGAGTGTGGTCACCTCAAAAAAAAGTCACTTTACCTTCTCTGTTCCCAGACCCAAGGCAATTTTCAGACCCGGAATTCACTGTCTGAAAGAGATGAGCTGGCCAGGTCACTCAGACCCACTACAGCATAGCAAGCATGCAAGTGATTCTCCTAGTTCTTCTACAAAGGACCGCAGGCCATTACTCATTGATTATATAGTCACATATGGAAGTTTCCAAAACTATTGAACATAGAATCTGAGTTAACATTGATACCTAGAGACCCAAAGCATCACCATGGCCTCCCTGTTATCATCTGAGGTGGGGCCATGTTATAAATAGAGTGTTGGCTATAGACTGGTTTATAGTGGTCTCTACCCAGTGATCATTCCTCAAGTCCCTGAATGTATAATTGAATTATATACTTGGAAGTTGGAATAATCTCCACATTGAGTCCTTGGTCTGTTAGGTAAGAGGTATCACAGTGGAAAAGGCCAAGCAGTAACTCTGACACTGAATCCCCAGAGGCTCACATAGTAAATCAAAAACAATACCACTGGGGAGGGGATGGAGATTAGTGCTATCATTAAAGTCCTACAGGATGCAAGACCTATCATATTTCCAGTGAATTCAGTTGTCTGGTCCCTGCAGAAACTGCATGGATGCTAGAGAACACTTGTAGCCTAAAGCTCTAGAAAATAGTAGTCCTATCGCTTCTCAGCCTTTTGGCTAAGATCAAGTGTAGTATCTGTTCTAATCAGTTTAATATCTGATACGTCCCCTATCCAAGGACATTACATTAATTGGATTTTTGGAGCTGGGAGATGGAATAGGAGCTTGCTCTGTCCACTCCACACATCGACCTGGTATTGCAGTACTTCCAAGAATGGTGCTCCCTCTTCGCGAGGAAATAACTGAGGTTTTGAACACAAGACATTTCTTGTGAGCCTGAGTCATATTTTAAAAAAAAGAAAGAAAGAAAGAAAGAAAAGAAAAGAAAATAGTAGTCCTGATGTAGTTGCTGTGCTAGTATTAATGCTAGAGCAGACTAACAAAGTGTCAAGTACAGGGCATGTGACCAATCACTTGGCAAGTGCATTCTTTTCCATTTTTTTTCACTCTGCATTCACATAGGACCAATGACAATATTCACCTACTGTACTATCTTAGGGTTAGGTTAATTCTCCTGCCCTCTCTCATGATATAGTTTGAAAAATCTGGCCACCTGGAAATCTCACAGGACATCACACTGATCCATTCCATCAATGACAGGATGAGCAAAAGGTAGTGAGTCTGCTGGAGGCCTTAATAAAGCACATGCTACAGGGGCAGATGATAAACCATCTGAATCATCAGGCTGCTTCAGAGAAGTTTTAAGGGGTCCAGTGGTCAGGGGCATGCCAGAACATCCCTTCCAAAGTAAAAGACAGATTGCTGTATCTTACATTCCCTACCACAAGGAAAGACACACAGTGCCTGGTGTTTCTCTCTGGGTTCTGGGGGTTGCACAGCCTACACATAGAAATACTGCTCCAGTCTATACAGGTGACATGGAAGGCTGCCAGCTTTGGGTGCAGCCCAACTCAGGGAAGGGCTACTCGGCAGGTACAGCAGACCTTCCTTCTACTTGGGTCATATAACCCACCAGACCCTAACACGGAGTGGGTATTCGTGGTGGGAGAAAAAAAGATGCATTTCAGAGCCTATGACAAGCCCCAGTGGGAGAATCACGATGCAGGTGCCTGGGATTCTGGAGCAAGGAGGCCAAGCCATCTGCAGTGGAGGATTTTATGCCAAAAAAAAAAAAAAAATTTTTTTTTTTATGTGTTTCTAGGCCCTGCTAGAGACAGAATGTTTGACCCTGGGGTAACTGAGTGACCATCCATATATGTCCACTAAGAGCTGGATTCTGTTGGGCCTGCCAAGGCATAAAGTGGGACAGGCCCAAAAGATGGAAATGGCACATCTGCAGCTGAGTCTGAGCAGGAACAAAGGGCACAAGAAAGCTGCCTGAGCAGGTAGCCCAGACTCAGATCACCCACCTTGCACCTCTGGTCATACGCAACCAGCTGAAAAAGTGGGAAAAAGCCCACGTTTGGTTTACAAATCTGTATGATATGTGACTTATACCTCAAATTTATTTTTAATGTTGGGCACAAGCTGTATGTGGATATAAGCTGAAAATTGACAACTGCTACATTATAGCCATTTTTACAATTGGCCTTGAAAGACAGAAGAGAAGGAAAATCTTCCCAATGGGGGGAATTAAGAGCAGTGCTCTTGGCCAGGCATATGTGTGGAGGTGAGAATACATAAAGATTCTGTAGCTAAGAATAAAGGAAATGAAGAAGCCAAAGAACTTACATACATGGCACATGGACATGAACTAAGAGGGGCATTACAGAAGGAAATGGGGTACTGGGGGAGGGGGCAAAGTGAGGGGGGAATTGGGACAACTGTAATAACAAAATAAATAAAATATATTTTAAAAAAACAGGTTGCAAGCCTGGTCTCCAGCCAGGTCCATAGCTGGAGGCAAGTGAAAGGCAACCATTCATTGATCTCTCTCTCTCTCTCTCTCTCTCTCTCTCTCTGCCTTTCTCCCTTAAAAAGAGTTAATTAAAAAAAAAAAAAAAAAAAAAAAGGTTCTGTAGCTGTGGCCAATGGCTGGACCTTTACTCAGGCTAGAAGCATAGCGGGGTAGTGCCTTGTAACTTAAACAGATACGTGTAACACCAGCCTAAGAGCAGCAATTACCAAGTGCTCAGCCCCCTCAACTTACATACCAGTGAGTTGCGGCAACCTGCAAAGGTAATGCCTGAGAGTGAGGAGAATTTAGGACGCATGGTGGAGGAGAAAAAGGGTGAATACCAGTTGTGGCCTTAGATCAACCACAACAATGGGTCATGCATTGACTTCTTGGTTTCCCCTCAGGAAGACAGACTGATGGGAACTATGGAGAAGCTGCTCCCTGGGCGTGGAGAGGAGATTTGCGCAGTGCAAAGTGTAGACTCTGGCAACCATGAAAACTCACAGCTCAGATCTCCTGCTGCGGGGTATGCAGTGACTGACAGCCCCAGCCAGTGACTGAGCATAGTGCGGAGGCTAAGATAGGCTCATTCCAGCAACACATGGGGCTCCTCTAACATGTAGCTGGTTTGACAACTCCCCATTGGCCTCACTGAACCTCTTTTGGACCTGTGCTGTATAGTCTAAGACTTTTCTTACCAAATCTTGCTTCCTTGCCTTCCTCCTTCTTCAGGTGTCAGAACTACATCACATTGCCTGCCTTTTTCTGCTTCCACCCCCAAAAAATCTCTTTCATGTCTAATGCCACCTTGCAGTCTGCTTCTCAGTGAACTTGAACTAACACAGGCTGCATTTTACTTGGGCTCTGTGAACAGAGAATAATGTTGTGAACAAGCGCTTTGTGGATGCAGAGGATTTTTATCATTATCCACTCTGCCCAACGTAGATGTCATTATTACTTCCTATCAGGAGTTGAGGGATGATTGAGTGAAGTGCACTAGCTATCATCTGAAGCACTAGAAATGATGAATGGGCTAAATTTCAGAACTGCATTTTACCAGTTTGCTTGATGCATTCAATTTCTACTGAGTAGACAGTGAACAGTGCCAATCCTGGCACAGTTCCTTATACACTGCCAGGAGAATCAGGGTTTGGAGACCACTGAGGGACTCTGGGTTTCTGTGGAATTCAATATGCTTGAATAAAATATTAGTGACTTAGAATCTAACTAGAAAAATAAGCAAGCCCCTTTATTGCTACAGAACTTTCAGCTTTCCATCAGAGCAAGTCAGTGAGCAGCAGACCACTCATCTCAGGTAACTGAGTCAGTGATGCAAGTGTCCGATATAGGGCCGGGCTGGTCAGCATATTCACAACACTCTGACATAAAGCAGTTCCCACTTAGCCACAAGGTATACACTCTAAGACCACCAGTGGATGCCTGAAACTACAGATATTACAAACCCTATACGTACTGGTTTTTTCCCAATATGTACATACCTATGATAAAGCTTAATTTATAAATTAGGCATAGAGCGTAGATAAATAAATAAATAAATTAGGCATAGTAAGAGATTAATGATAACTGATAAAATAGAACAATTATAACAGCATACTATAATAAAAGTTATGCGAATACAGTCTCTGCTCTCTCTCTCTCTCTCTCTCTCATTTTTTTCTCTCTCTTTCTCTGATAACTGAACTGATAACCCAGGTGGCTACTAAGTGACTAATGGTTGGGTAGCATATGTTGGATGATTCACATTCCAGGTGGGACAGAGTGGAACAGCATGAGATTTCATCATGCTACTCAGAACAGTGCATAATTTATAACTTATGAATTGTTCATTTCTGAAATTTTTCATTTAATACTTGGACTGTGGTTGAGTACAGGGAATGGAAACTGTGGAAAGTAAAACGACAGATAAAAAGGGCCATAGTATCTCCTTTCTGGGACTCTCTCTTCCCATCTGGGTGTGAATGAGATAGTGACTTAGAATGCTTTCTTTCTCCAGGGTTTAGCACTCCAAAAAGATTTCCAGTAAAATGAGGTTTTAAAATGTAGGAAGCCCTAGCTAGTGGCTCAGTGGATAGGTGCTGATCTGAGAACCCAAACGCCGCTGGTTTGATTCCCAGCCAGGGCACATAACCAGGTTGCAAGCCAGGTCTCCAGCCAGATCCGTAGCTGAAGGCAGGTAAAAGGCAACCATACATTGAGGTTTCTCTCCCTCTCTGCCGTTCTCCCTTCTCCTCTCTCTGAAAAATAATAAATAAAATATTTTTTTAAATAATAAAATAATTTAAAAATAAGAATAAAATAAAATGTAGGGAAACTCTTTGGGCAAAGGAAATTCTTCTACCACTTATCACTTGTAACAGCTCCTACTATGCACAGGAAACTATGCTAGGTTGGATGAAGCTTTAAAACCAGAGACCACCATCTAATGGCTAATGAGATCCTCAGTCAACAGAAGGAAAGCAGGGCAGGGATTGGTATTCTAGCTTACAGAATAGCCCCCAGGCCAGATTCTGCTCTTCTCACTTAGCTTGCTCTACCTTAATAGGTGCCTTCAAGTTTCCTATTTACTCTTTACTTTTAAGACAATCATACCTATGTAATCAAGAAAGGCAGATGAGGTCAGAAGATGTCACAATTAAGACTTTAGAAATCTTAACTATTGGATGGGATGCTGTAACTCCACTCTGTTCCCTGTGGGGATGAAAGTCACTCCTGCTGTAGGAGTGCTACCCCTAAAAATCTCTCAGCCATTACCCCTACACAAGTCACTCTGGTGGGAGACAACAAACACATGGCCAAAATCATGGCCCTTTGCCAGGCCATGCTGCACCCAATAGTTCTTTGACATGGAGGTTTAAAGACGAAGTCCTCTTACCCCATCTCAGAACAACCCTAAAGGGTCATGCCAACTCCATTTCTGAACTCCCTCTGGAGTCCACTGGGACTTCTCTGAGACTGCATCACATTTCAACTGTCCTCTTTCCCAGGTTTTGGTCCTAAGAGCAATTCCTAATAAGTCTCTTGAATACTAATCTTCAAATCAGTACCAGGCATGTATGAAAAAGCAAACAGGAGGTTACATATTTTGGACCTGGATTACTAATTGGCAATGAGGGTCCCATTGCTGATGCAAATGTGTAGCACTAGGCAACACAACCTAGCAGTATGACTGTTAAAATATTTCCCTGTGGTGAACTGGGTGGTATACTGATAGAAAGAATAGCATTGGCTGGCTTGGTGTATCACACTTGAAGAAATATAGGCAAAACAATAACAACAAGGATAATGAAATTGGGTGGCTGTTGCTAAATAAACTTGATACTGAAAAGCTGAGAGTGATTAATCACCACTTAAAAGCTAGGTGTGAAAGGCAGATGGCTTCTTTCATAGCATATGAAGAGGCTTTTATCACCTGCAGTGGGAGTGCATAAAAGGCTGAGGTCAGTCCCCAGACTTAATACTAAGAGCAACTCAGCCCCCAAGTAGATTAAATACCCTATCAACATTGATTTGCCAGGCCAGGGCAGAGTCCTGGTTGGGAAAGAACAGGAACATGATGCATGGGATGGAAGCATCTGGAATGATCCACCCAAAAACGTTAAATCCCTATATTTCCCCCAAAACTCTGAGCCTGAGGAAGTGGCCCTGTCCTCTCTGATGGGAGCTAGCACTTCCCTTTTCCTTGCAGATGAAGCAGAGGCTTCTTGCAGCTAAAGGGCAATGCCCCTCAGGACACACCCTCACTTCACCTACCAGTCACTAGGCCAATAACAAGGTTTAAGTCACAACACAGTCCAGCTGTGTAATGTAAATGGTAAATGCTCTGTAAATTTTGGCAAGCTATGGCCGGGAAGTGAGAGAAGAGGATCTGGGCCTGTGGCCTGTCAGGGAGGAAGGAGAACGCTCACAGAGGAGCTTCAGGACCTGCCGAGCATGCAGTGCAGAGGGAGGGAGGCACACATGGCCGGATCCTAGGGGTGCTCCATCAAGGAGGGTAGAACATAACTTAGAATAATGGACAGTTCATAGCTTGGGGAGCACTCTCCTGGGATTCATGATATCACAACCTGGCAAGGATCCCAGGAGATGGTGCAAATACATCACTAGGATGCCTCCTAGAAGCATAGAAAAGGAAACAGGCCACACTAAGTGAAGCCGAAATGCTGAAACTGCAGTGTCAGATGATGAAAGGAGGATCAAAAGGCCAGGGTGAATGGTGCTAGTGTGGATATACCATTCAAGGCCAGAAAACCCACCAGTGGATGTACCACTTACCAAGGCTAAGAAATTCAATGGTGGCTTCCCTCCATTGGCCAGAACTAACAGTAGATCTGCCATTACAAAACTGAACTCATTGTAGCAACAAGGCTTATGGTGATAGGACCCACCCCCACCACTTACACTTCAGCCACCCAAAGGAAGCCAGGTGACGATGCTTAAGTGCCAGAGGGGGTGGGGGTAACTATCACAGAGAATAGCCAGGTCAGAGGGGCAGCTAAGAGGCCTGAGACAAACACTTATGGAGACAATTAATAGAATGCAGGATCCCTGGGGAAAAAATAAGTGGGAAGTTAACATAGTATTACTCAAGCTATAAAAATAAAAAAGAAATCAAAGATGGATAATTAGGGATCTGAGGAGTATTCTTCCAATAAAACATCATGGTCCCTTACCCAGTCTCTGAACCTAAGCCAGTTTTTAGACACAGAAATAATTGCCTAATCCAGACTCCCAAAGGAAGAATCCTGTAACATCACAACAAGTACACACAGCAATCCCTCCCCCCACTGTATTTCCTACTCAAATAGGCCTATAGCCATTACACATGAGGAAAAGGGGCTACTCAAAAGGATTGTTAGACACAGGGCCCAATTGATAGTAATTTCATGAGACCTAGAACAAGCCACAAAACAGATACTAACTCCAAATCAATATTGAGTCCAGGGTAAATGGCAAAATTTAGTGCCACCCTTAAAGACCAAAAGGATGCAGAGAAGATGGTCCTCATCATGTCTTCATTTAATTCACCAGCCTGGCTCCTGCAAAAAAATAAAACAAATCCCAGAGGATGGAGGTAGACTATGGCAAATTCAACTAAGTAGCATCCCCAATTGCAGCTGCTGTGCCACATGTGCCATGTTTGGCAGGGCAGATTAAGGCAGCCTCAGGTATGAGTTATGATCCAGAAATTGCACTCTTTTCTCTCTCTCTGAGTAAGGATGATTATAGAAACAGTTCGTGACTTCTGGTCAAGGTGGTGGTGTAGGCACACATGGCTGACCTCCCACAACCACATCAAAAATACAACTAAAACATAGAACAACCATCACTCAGAAATGTCAGAAATCAAGTTGCATGGAAGTTTTATGACTAAGGAATTAATAAAACTGCATCCACCCTTATGGGTAAGAGGGGTGCAGATATGGAATGGGCTGGTCCCACACCCACACGTAGTGGATAAAATTCATGAGCAGTCCCAGCCCCACACCAGGCCCCCAGCACAGGGTTCCAGTGTCAGGAAGATAATTCTCCACAAATTCTGGCTGCAAAAATAAGCGGAGATTGAGTCAGTCAGTTAAAGAAACTGCAGGAGCCCCAAGCAATTCCTCTTAAAGACCCCACAAACAGACTCACCTACCCAGACTCACTCCTCTGAGCTCCAGCACTGGGCCATTTGAAGGGCACCAGTGACATACAAGGAGAAACTGAAGAGTCTGGCATCAAGGTGAACAGAGGCCACTGTTCATTTTCTGAACCCTCCCCACACAGGGCCAGCAAGCAGGTGCCATATCTGAGACTTTATCAACCTAGCTAACACTATTTGCTCCACCCTGGAGATCCCCTGAGACTCTACCCACCCAACAAACAGGCCAGCCCAAACTGATTTTCCATAAGAATGGTTGGTCTTGACTCCATGCTTCATAACTTCCTAAATCCTCTCAAACAAGCAATAGCTGGCCTCAGTGAGCCCCAGGCCCAGCACTAGCAGCAGCCACCTCAGATTGCTTTATAGCTCTGGCAGGGTGGCCAAGGGAAAAACACAGGTGGGGACTGACCTTGGCCTGCACCACCCAGGAAACCCCAGGGCCTGTATACCCAGTGGACAGCTACAGACCACATCAGAGCACCACCACCCTGCCCCTGCACAGCTGGTCCTTTATAGGGGGCAAAAGGTAGTGGTCAGTGGTAACAGCCAGTCCTTGCAGGGATTGTCCTGGGTAAATCCCTCCCATTGTTCTGCCAACAGCAATCATAACTCAACTACAAGAGGAAGGTGTACTCAGTCCACACAAGGGTGCACCTTGAGTACCTAGCTTGGGTGGTAAGAGAAGTTGTGCCATTGGACCCTACAAGACACCTACTACATTAGGCCATGCTACCAACATATGGAGTCAAAGCAGCTCTACCTAATACATAGAAACAAACACAGGGAGGCTGCCAAAGTAAAGGAACAAAAAAATATGGCCCAATGAAAGAACAGGTCAAAACTCCAGAAAAAGAGCTAAACAAAATGTAGATAAGCAATGCATCAGATGCAGAGTTCAAAACACTGGTTATAAGGATACTCAAGGAACTTAGTGAGGACCTCAACAGCATAAAAAAGATCCAGAATGAATATGAAGAATACACTAATTGAAATAAAGAACAATTTATAGGGAAACAATAGTAAAGTGAATGAAGCCAAGAAGCAAATCAATAATATGGAAAGAAAAGGAAGCAAAAAACAACCAATCAGCACAACAAAAAGAAAATAAAATCCGATGGGAGATCCAAGATGGAAGCATAGAAAGTCACATTGTGTCTCCCTCACAGCCAAAAATAATACATCTATCTCAAAACTAGAGACATCCAGAAATTCCTGAATGTAGAACTGCACGTAAATCTATCAAACAAGAGATGGAAGAAAGAAAGACTCATCCAGACAGGTAGGAGAGGCAGAGCCAGAAAATACAGGAGGCAGATTGCTGGCACACTTAGCAGGGGAGCTGCTGGAGTTGGTGGCACAGGCGGGAAAGCAGCAGAGTAGGGGCTCCTAGTCAATGCTCCTGGCACCAGACCTGATCACATGGCTCACCATTCCAGCACTAGGGGGAGAAAAATAAAAATCACATTGCTTTTTCTGACTGTGAAACCAGTGGGGGTTGGGATGGAGGGACTATCAGAAAAAGTTCGTTTGTTTAGAGGCCCCCACAGTCCTAAAATATCCACAGGCCCACCCACTCTGGGAACCACAGAACTAAAGAGGAGCTAGCCCCATATGGGAAGTGGGAGAAGTACCAGAAAAAAGGGGCAAATGCTGAGCAGGCAGCCTAGATCTGTCTCAGACCCTGCCCCTACATACAGTGCCACCACCTGGTAAAACAAGTCACCCCACACTGATGAGTACCTGAGACTCCACCCCTTACAACTAACAGGTGTGACAGCTCTACCTAAAACACAGAGACAAACACAGGCGCCTGGCTAGATTCAGAGACAGAGAAATATGACTCAAAAAGGGCATAAATCAAGGTCCCAGTGGCCAAACTAAGCATTGGAGAAGTAGCCAACCTGACAGATGAACAGATAGCCAGCCTGACAAATGTAGTTTAAAACGTTGGAAATAAAGATGCTCACAGACTTGACAGATATGCTTGAGTATGGTAAACACATAAGGGAAATAGTGAAGCCTAGGCCAAGTGAAACAAAGGAAAACACACACAAAACCAATAGTGAAGGGAAAGAAAATGGGGCTCAAATCAATGACTTGGAACACAAGGAAGAAATTAAACAGTCAACCAGCACAGAAAGTGAAAACAAGAATAAAAAAAAAAAAAAAAAAGAGGAGTATGGTCCTCTGGGATGACTTTAAATGTCCCAACATCTGAATCATAGGGATGCCAGAAGAAGAGAAAGGGCAAGAAATTGAAAACTTTTGTGAAAAAATAATTAAGGAAAGCTTCCCAAATTTGGCAAAGGAAATAGACATACAAGTCCAGGAGGCGCAGAGAATCCCAAACAAACTAGAACCAAATAAAACCACACCAAGGCACATCATAATTAAAATGCCAAAGGTTAAAGATAAAGAGAGAATCTTAAAAGCAGCAAGAGAAAGGAAGAGAGTTACCTACAAAGGGGTTCCTATAAGACTATCAGCTGATTTCTCGAAAGAAACTTTGCAGGCAAGAAGGGCCTGGCAAGAAGTATTCAAGATGATGAAAAAGCAAGGACCTTCAACCAAGATTGCTCTATCCAGCAAAGCTATCATTCAGAATGGAAGGACAGATAAAGTGCTTCCCAGACAACATAAAGCTAAAGGAGTTCATCATCATCAAGCCCTTATTATATGAAATGTTAAAGAGACTTATTTAAAAAAAAAAAAAAAGGTCAAAACTATGAACATTAAAATGGCAACAAACTTACAACTGTCAACAACAGAACCTGAAAAATGAAAAAGAAGAAGGAAAACAAAAACAAACCAAGAAAATAACCAGAATAGGACCAGAAACATAGGTATGGGGGTCATTGGAAAGGTTATCAGCTAGGAGAGGAAAGGGGGCAAAATGGGGAAGTGGTGCAGGGATTAGGAAACATAGTTGGTAGATACAAGGTAGACAGGGAAAGTTAAGAATAATAGAGGAAAGGGTGAAATCAGAGAGATTATGTGTAAAACACATGGACATGAACTAACAGGGAATAGGACTGCTGGAGGGAACAGGGGGATTGGGTGGAGGGGCACAAAGGGAAAAGAATTTGGAGCAACTGTAACAGCATAATAAATAAAATATACAAAAAAAAAAAAAAAAAGAATCCAAAAATGAAGGATAGTCTAAGCAGCCTCTGAGAGGTCCAACATTCACATAATAGAGGTGCCAGAAGAAGAAAGAAAGCAAGAACTTGGAAATCTATTTGGAAAATTAATTTGTGAAGAAAATAGATATACAAGACCAGGAAGCACAGAGTCCCAAACAAACTAAAACCAGGTCAAACCATACCAAGGTACATCATAATTAAAGTGCCAAAGGTTAAAGATAAAGAGAGAATCTTAAAAGCAGCAAGAGAAGAGAAATTAGTTAACTACAGGGGAGTTCCCATAAGACTGTCAGTTGATTTCTGAAAAGAAACTTTACAGGCTAGAAGGGCCTGGCAACAAATATTCAAAGTCATTAAAAGCAAGGACCTACAGCCAAGATTGGTCTACCCAGCAGAGCTATCATTTAGAATCAAAGGGCAGATAAAGAGCTTTTCATACAAAAAATAAAACTAAAGGAGTTCATCATCACCAAACAAATATTATATAAAAATGTTAAAGGAGCTTATTTAAGAAAAAGATCAAAACTATGAACAATAAAATGGCAATGAATATATATCTATCAACTATTGAATCTAAAAATCAAACTAAGCAAACAAAAAGAACAGAAAATCATGGATATGGATGAAGAGTGTTTTGATGGATGCTAGATGGGAAGGATATTTGGGGGAATGGGTGAAGAGGTGAGGGGATTAAGAAGTACAAATAGGTAGTTACAGAATAGCCATGGGGATGTAAAATACAGTATAAGAAATGGATGATTAGCCAAAGAACTTCTATGCATGACCCATGGACATGAACAATGGTGGAGAGATTGCCTGAGGAAGTCAGGGGTTCTGAATGGAGGAGGGCAAAGGGGAAAAAATCAGGACAACTGTAACAACATAATCAATTTAAAAAGTAACTCTTGTTACTAATCAGTTCACATAGTCAGTGGAAATGGCAAACAGAAAACTAGTACAGAAGTTTGTATTCGAGAGAAAGAAATGTCAATTGGGATCTTGAAAGAGGCACACTGAATAACTAAAAACATTTAAATGTTAAGATCAATTTTATTTATCAAGTATTTATTAATCACCTTCATTGTATTGAGTGCTATGAATATAACATTGTAAAAAACTTTTAAAGGGGAAAAAAGAAACAGTTCACATTCATTTACAACAAACAGTCTGCATTTATAGTCTTATACACACTATTGATTTTTTAGTCTTGCCCAGAGCTATATTAACCTGGTGTTCTGGCTGGAAACTCCACAGAATATCACGCTGATTCTCTATACAGATGGTGATCATGTTAATAGTACCAGATGGACAACTACATCAGAGAACTTGTTAAGACATCTGCTCTCCAGAGGGTGGGACACAAAGCTTACCAAGACTTACTGCCACTTCAGTAAAATCAGGTTACCCAGGATGGCATGCTAATTGCAGTCCTGGAGGAGCTTCTCCCAGAACTTACACTAAAGAGTGGAGCTGAGCAGCACAGGACTAGACTCTTGTAAACACTACAAGGAAAGGAATTCCACTGCTCAAAAGACTGCCACAGAAAGACCTCAGCTGTCAGTCCCCTCCCACCCCTGCCCTGAGGACCGTCTTAGATGAAGAGAGCCACCTCCCCCAAAGTAACACTTCCTCACTGGGCAGTCCACCTCCAAAGACTGACCAATAGGAGGTAGAAAGGCCAAGCCCTTTGCCCAAGCTCAGTACAGCAGCTTCAGAACTCCATGTATCCACTGCAATATCCTCTGAAATAGCATCAAAACTCAGCTTCTCCCTCTGCTCAATCCTGCTTTCTCCCCATCCCTTTTGTAAGTAAACCCGAAAGTACTCTTTACTAAACTTTCTGAATGCTAGTATCAGTTACAGAGTCTGCTTCCCATCCCAACCTGCAACAGCAGCAAACTTGGAGCAAGTCTTGAGTTGTGATTCCAAATCTTGACCATGACATCACTACTTGAGAAGGAAATAAGCCTACCCCACCATAGTCTTGGAGTCTATAGGCAGACAGAATAGAGAACGCTTGCCAGTAATTTTTAATTTTTGGAGGTGAAATGATAGCTTCTTTTGAGATTCAAATGAATGATCTAAACACTCCCCCCCAAAAAAAAAAAAAAATTAGGAAACAGTATCAAATATTGAATGAATTTCAAATAGTTCACGGAATATCTACAGCCCCTAAGTTAAGAATTCCAAATTTCAAGGAACTAGCCCAGAAGAACCACAGACATGGACAACAAATGGGATTGACTTTTGGGGGGAGTGGGTGGGTGGGGAAGGGGATAGAAGGGAGGAAAAAGGGGATAAATGAGATAAATGTAATAAAAGAACAATAAATTTTTTTAAAAGAATTCCAAATTTACATCATCGCTATAGATTCTAAATTTCTTCAGATTAAACCATATTTCTCATAGTGAGAGATACAGGCAGTCAGTAAAAGTTTGCTGACTTGAATTTTGTAGGTACTTGCCACAAAATGCTTGCTAATTTGGTGTGGTTTCAGATATAAGGTGAAGAACTAAAACTAAAATTTTCTTTCTCCCACCTTTCCCCCAACAGTGACGAGTACCTGAAAACTCACCAATGCACACCTTTATCTCTTTGGCCTAAAGGTTTGCTTCAATTAAACGAAGATGCTCTGAAAGATATCAAAATAACTTATTAACCAGTTTACCTAGCAGGAGCCAGTTACGTCAATCTTGAGCACTGATGTCACTTAGAAGTGGGGGAGAGTCAAGAGAACATTAGGGCCTTCCCTGGCTGGTGTGGCTCAGTGGGCTGAGAACCAGCCTGGCCTGAGAACCCAGAGGTTGCCTGTAAGGTTCCCAGTCAAAACACATGCCCAGTAGGTGGCGTGCGAGAGGCAACCCATCGAGAGGCAATCTCTCCCTCCCTTCCCCTCTCTGTAATTTAAGAAAGAGGATACTAGATGAACTCAACAATTGAAAGGTTGAGACAGATGAAGAAAGGAAATTTTCTGGAAATGAGTATCAATTTTATCAGCCTCAGCGGTTTTGCCCTGGAGGTCCAGTTCTGCACTCTAAATGACATTGTGCTCAGTTGTATGCTCGGAGCAAATTACGGTAACTCCAATTTTACCTGATAAAAATATGTAATTACTTTTTGACAGTTTTAAAGGCAAAACAGCAAGCCTCTTAAAATAGAGTCACTGTATTAACACAACTGATTCTCTATTAAGGTTTCATTTCCTCAGAGGTACATAAGGTCTTTTTGAGGGCATGTGATTCTTATCAGACACTTTCATTTTCTTAGCTCCCCTAATGTCTTTGGGCCCCATAACTGAGTGGACCTAGTGGCTAAAAACATTACACAGGGTCTCAGATCAAGCACCTTGTCCTGATTTTTGACCTGCTCTGGGTAAGGGAGAAGGCACATACCTAACACAGACCTCAGCTCCAGGACTCCTGGCTTTCTTTAGAAACCCTTCTTTCATGAGGAGAGATGAGAAAACGCAATGGAAAAAATTCTGGACTAAAAGTAGAAGATGTGGTTTGAAGTTCCAGCCTAGTAGTACTTATAAACTGGATTCTTAGGCAAATCACTTCACCTGTATGTGCCCTAAATTAAGACCATTACCTCTTACCCAATAGTATTCTTTGAGACCAAATGAGGTGATATTTGTGAAAGCACTTTATAAACTGGGATACATTAACACTCAGGTGAGTTTTATTTCTATCACCTCTGAACATACCTCTCTTCCTCCTCTTCCTCTCACCCTTTAAGGCCTTTCACCCTGAGATCTCTATAACCCCATCTACCTTCTCCACCCAACTTTCTTCTGGGCTTCTCCTATAGTCTAATATATTCCACACAATATTTCACATTACATCTTATGCTATTCACCGGTTTCACCGGTCACGTATGTTAGTCCTGTCTGCAATTTGAATGTAAGCGCATTATAAACAAAAACCATGTCTCATATTCTAAACTCTTTTTTGGCTTGAAAACATATAGGTCCCTAATAAATAGGAATTTGATAAGCTGACTGTAAAATACATATGGAAGAACAAAAGTCAAATATAGCCAAAACACTCCTAAATAATAATATGAGGAGATTTTCTCACCAGATGTCAAGGCTTAGAAAGTTATTGTGATGAAGGTAATATTTATGGGCACATGATTGACAAAGTAACCAGTGAAACAGAATAAAGACAACCCGAAATAATGACATGCATGTATAGAAATATAATAGGTCTCAAGGTGACATTGTTTATCATCTGGGGAAAAGATGAACTATAAATGGTGCTGAGATAACTGATTACCCGCATGGAGAAATTAAATTGGATTCCCACCTCCAATTGATAAAAATCAATTCCAGATGATTTAAAGACTTAACTTGGAAAGGCAAACTTAAATTTTTAGAAGAGATCATCTTTATGACTTTGAGTAGGGAAAGATTTCCTGAAGAAGACTTAAAAAGAGCTAACCTTCGAAAATATTGAAATTTTTTACTACATTAAAATTAATAACTTCTGTCACTGAAATATCATAAAGAAAATGAAAAACCAAGTCATAATCTGAAAGGGCGCATTTGCAACATATCAAAGGAACAAAGGATATGTATCCAGAATATATAAACAATAATAAGAAAAAGATGGCTCGGCAATCATGACAAGATCTGCAGGGGAGACATTGTTTTGGAATTTGAGTCTTACCAAGTTCAAGAAGTTGGGGGTGGGCTTGGCACAATATGGGCTTTTCATAGACCTATTCTAGCAAAGCATCGACCTAAGTATGCACAAATTCAAGGTGACCTACCAGTAACTAAACTACCTGCTAGAACAAAAATCATCACTTTTCAGATGAAGATGTGACCCTGAGATGGCAGATATTGGATTTAGCAGACAACTTTAAGAAGCTGTAACATGTTCCAGGATGGTCTTAAAGGAACAAATAGGGAATCTTGGAAATATGGCAAACATTTTAAAGAGATTTTTAAAAGAACAATAACTGAAATGAGAAGCTGACTGGATAACCTTGATAGTGGAAAAAATGTTAACAAACTTGAAGACAGATCAATAAATATTATCCAATCTTAAAAACAGAAAAAACAAAATTCAATAAAAGTATGAGCCTCAGGAATTTATACCACAATTATCAATCTCATGTTTACCAGTTTTGAGAAATAAAATTTTATTAGGACCAAGCCACAATAGCCACAGCATTGAGTAGTTCCAACAGATACAGTGTGACCTGCAAAGCCTAAAATATGTAATATCTGGCCCTTTACAGAAAACATTTGATGACTCCCAGGCAAGAGGGGCATAGGGACGAAGCAATGTTATGGGAAACACGTGGACAAGTCACCTGGCAGAAGCTAGAACCACAGTGGCCCATCCATATCCTAGAGCCAAGAGTAGACTCAACCACAGTCACTTCCAGAAATATTGCTCAAGACAGAAAGAAGGGAAGAAATGCATGACTTCCCTCTTCCTTGTGCCCTCCATTCTCCCCCAGTGTCTCATATTCACCAAGCCCAGCTGACACAAATACCTGAAACAATCAGCCCTGGGAATTTGGTCTTGGTGAAGGAATATACCTCTGTGTTAGGTCACTAACACAGAGTCCCCCCAGTCACGTAGTATGTGACACACTGACCCCATGGTGAAGTGAAGCCTGAGCATTGCACTTTACTGACGTGGCAGATGGCACAAGGACATAGAGTTAATGAATGAATGAGCACAAAGGGATTGGAGTCAGATAAAATCGACCTGAGGGCTTCCAGTAGCCCTGGCTGAAAACACTGAGCTCTTTCTCTCTTCTCTAGATCTTTATCATTCCACAGCTGGTTATCAATCAGATTTGCATCTAGAAACACAGGAGGGGAAATAAGTGATGCAAAGCTCTCTCTACTTACCTGGTTGCATCAAGTTCAGCCAACTTTGTTGCCAAGAACTTAAAGACCCTCAATTCTGACTATTCAGAAAGTAGCTGTTTTTCCCCCTGCTTTGTCTTGATTGCTTGAGGTATAGATCCTCAAAGCCAGTAAAATATAGTAATGGCTTATCTGTTTCTTCCCCCTTACCAGTCTTTGCCAGTGGACTATGGGAGCTGCATATTTTAACTACATTCTTTTTATTGTGGTTATATACAGGGCAGGGCAAAATTAGATTTACAATTGTGAGTACAGGCAACAGAGTTTACTCCTGTATTATTATTTATTAATTATTGTATTATTTTTCATAGCAATGACATTGCATGTATATACCAAATTTTGATTTTCCATTCATACATTGATGGACTCTTGTGTTGATCTCATCTTTTGGTTATTGTGAATAATGCTGTGAGCATTAGTGTACAAATACCTGTTCAAGTTCCTGCTTTTAATTCTTTTGGACATAAAGTCAGTTCTTTGGAGTATATGTTTGTCAGCATTCCATCATTATTTGTTTATAATGTTTTTTCATATATTATTATATTACTTAATTGGTTGTTTTAGGTATTCCTAGATATTATACAGTATATAGTGTAATATACTATACATACAATAACTTTGTATGGTGGCAGTTGGTTACTAGACTTACTGTGTTGATCACAGCATAAGGATTATAAACGTCAAATCACTACATTCACCTGAAACTAATATATTGTATGTCCACTATACTTTAATATTTTTTTAATTGGTAGATTTCGGAAGTTGGTGTCGATTTTTTTTATCCTATTTAGGGTTCATTCACTTCTTGGATATGTAAGTTTGAGTCCTTTCTTAAATTTAGTAAGTTTTCAGCCATTTTTCCTTCAAATACTCTCTCAGCACCACTGAGTTCTCCCTCTCCTTTTGGAACTAACATCTGGAAGATACAGATGTTATCTCTTTTGTTAGTGTTCCACCAGATATTTCTGAAGCTCTGTTCATTTCTTTATAATCTATTTTCTTTTTCTTTTTTTTAATTTAATTTTATTGCTGTTGTATTATACCCACCCCCTTTTTACTCCCCTCTGTCCCCTTCCCCACCCACCCACTCCCCCCAAAGCCAATCCCACTTGTTGTCCATGTCCATGGTTCTTCCATACTAGTTTCTTGACTAAAATACTCCCCTTCTTTGCCTCTTCTTCCCCCTACCCCCTGTCCCGCTTCCCCCCCACCCACTCACCCACTGAAGGTCTATTCACTGTATTCATGTATCTGGTTCTGTTTTGTTTGTTGTTTGTTTTGTTCATTATGGTCCTGTAATGGGTGAGATCATATGGTATTTGTGTTTCACTGACTGGCTTATTTCACTAAGCATAATACTCTCCAGTTCTACAGTCTATTTTCTTTCTTTTGTTCAGAGTGAGTAGATTCTATTGTTCTGTCTTCAAGTTCATTGATTCTGTCCTTGGTTATCTTCTCTCGACTACTGATTCTATTCAGTGGGTCATTCAAATTATGACATTTTTCAATTTGATCCTTTTTATAATATATTTCTTTGCTGACATTTTCTATATTTTCACTTATTTTAAGAGGATTTGTAATAGATTGTGGAAGCAATCTTAGGATGCTTGCTTCAAAAGCCTGGTAATAAATTCCAACAATTGATTCAAATCCATATTGGCATCAATTGGTTGTCTCCTCGCATTCAAATTGTGGTTTTCCTGGTTCTTAGTATAATGAGTGATTTCTTTTATCACTGGACACTTAAGTTATGTTAGGAGACTCTTGATCCTACTTAAAGCTTTTCTAAAAAACTATTTTAGCAGACTGTTACTTTGTTGAGGTTTAACCTGTGAGTTCTGGCCTATTTTGTGGGCCCTAGCTCTAGGGACAGTTCAGTCTTCAGAGCCCTTGCAATTCTATCCTGTTATGCCTCATTCTTCTGGTGCAGCTGGGGTTCCTGCTCAGTTCCTGCTGGTGCCATCTGCAGGGGTAGAAGGCAATTCCTCAGCCACCTGCTCTCACTGGGTGATCATCTGGGCCAAGGGAATAGAGCAGAAACTACTGGATTTGGGTCTCCTATGCTAGTAGAGGGCAGGAAGGCACTGG
Source organism: Noctilio leporinus (assembly GCA_004026585.1). NCBI lineage: Eukaryota > Metazoa > Chordata > Mammalia > Chiroptera > Noctilionidae > Noctilio > Noctilio leporinus. The sequence goes on along the minus strand of PVIW01004177.1, from coordinate 76,774 downwards.
GCTTCACTGCTCCTGCCACTGTGTTCACATCAGACCACCTGCCAGTGCCAGGTTGTGTAGCAGTGTCTGGGATCTGCTGCCACTGTTACCAAAGGACTGGACTGCCTACTGATCTGGGGTGTAAAACAGGGATTGTAGCTCCCCACTAGGTCTTGGTCAGGCTTTCCCTTGCCTAATTCTTTGGCCAGAGAAAGCAGGCTTTCTCAGGTTCTTTTTCTATGCCTGTTGGCAGTTCCAGATTGTAGGCCTCTCTGGAAAATAGGCCTGGGGTGCATGGGAGACCCCAGGGAACTCACTATGTGTCATTCCTTTTGCCCTAAGGTTTCCTACCAGTCTGTGACTTTTCTCTAGCCCTCAGAGACCTTTTATAATATTCTGTTCAATAATTCCAAGTATATTTAGTTGTATTTAGAGGAAAGAATCAGGAAAAACTGCATCTAGTCTGTCTTGTTCCAGAATCAGCTGCCCAAAACAATTTTATATTACCAAATCAAAATATTACCATTCAATTATATAAAGAAACCATTAGGTTATATGCAGAAATATCTACACAGATGCACTGTGTCTAATAACAATAGCTCCATGAAGTCAGTCTAGTGTTTGCAGATTGTCAATTTCTGATTGTGCTATAAGGTGGAACCAAGGCCTCCAGAGTGCTTCACTGTAGAATTGAAAAGAGGATCAACTATGAAAATATCAACTGCTAGGAAAATTCCAACATAGTCTTGGTCCAATTCTGGGTGCTATGCTAAGTGGTAAAGGAACAATAATAAACACTACTGTTTAAAAGTACTTCTGACTGTAATCTGTTCTGACCCAAAGGAGATGGCATAATTCTCTCCAGAACCCCAGACTTCTGAGTAGCAATATAATTGATCTAGGTGCCCCAAACTGAAGTCTCAGTCATGATTTGAGGGAAAACTGGGGAACCAAGCTAAACTCCTCTCCCCAAGAAATAAAGGAAAACTTGGTGATAGGATTGGGTAGAGAAGTGAGAAAAGAGAAGCAAAAGAAATAGGTGCAGAGAGATGTAAGAGGAGGAAGGGAACATCCATGGAGAAATGCTGCTGAGTGACAGGAGTCTCTGATAACTACTTTTTAAAATTGTTTTCCTTGTAGTTCTAAGTCTTTTATACACAATGCTTTTTGTGTATGGCACCTTGGGATGTTTTGTTCCATGTCTAGGCAAGCATCAAGGACATAAAGAAGGATGTCTGATGGGAAGTGATATCTGGGTGAAACCTACAGATCAAAGGAATCAAAGGAACAATAAGTTAGACCTAGAAGTGACCATGGGAACATAAGCGCAGCAATTCGCAGAGCAGCTGCGAGATAGAGGGAAAACTTAGTTCTCTGTACAGCTCTAAGATTAAGGTACTCTTGGCCGCAGGAAATGTGTCTGTGGTGTGTTAGCTCATGTAAGTGGAGGGCTAAGAGGCATAACTGACAATCTAGCAGCCTTTCTCTTCTATAGAGTGGTCATTCATTGAAATATAACCTGCAGCATCCTATGGGTACAGTAATAAGGAACACAGTAGAGACAAGGGGAAGACTATTAGGAGAGAAACAACAGGAAGGAGGAAAAAGTATAAACTTTCCGCAGAGATGACATACTTGAATTTTTGCAGATTAAGGAACATGATAAATATGTTTTTGAGCCCCTACTTTAGGCTTGTTTCCTTCAATTTGCCAAAATTACTATAAATTCATATTTTCATATAGTAAACATTTTTAATATTTAATGAAAAGTATATACAAGATTCTATTGAATCCTTGAAAATTGTAACATAATTTTGATTGGTCTTTATCAAATATGCAGAGAACATATGAAATATAAAATAAAGGTTAAATTCAATCTAACTTATTAATAAGATAATAAATGTTGACAGATTTGATGTTTTTAACTTTAAAGATAGATTCTCTCTTTTTTTAGTCTTTTTTCAAAATTGGATATTTTTTAACTTTTAAAGATTTTATTATTTTTATTTTTTTAAGATTTTATTTCATTATTTTTAGGAAGAGGGGAAGGGAGAGAGGCAGAAGGAGAGAGACATCAATGTATGGCTGCTTTTCACCTGCCTCCAACCACAGATCTGCTGGAGACCTGGCTTGCAACCTGGTTATGTGCCCTGGCTGGGGAATCGAACCTGTGACCTTTGGGTTTGCAGGCCAGCACCTTACCCACTGTGCTACCAGCCAGGGCAGATTTTATTATTTTTAGAGAGAGGGGAAGGGAGGGAAGAAGAAAGAAAGATAAATATCAATGTATGGTTGCCTTTCACCTGCCTTCAGTGGGGACCTGGTTGGAGACCTGGCTTGCAACCTGCATGTGTGCCCTGACTGGTAATCGAACCAGCAACCCCTGGGTTTGCAGGCTGGTGCTCAATCCTCTAGCCACACCAGCCAGGGCCTAAAGATAGATTCTCTTGCCTGAGAGAAATGAGAATTTAAGGCATCTCAAAAGAGAGAAAACAGGCTATTTTAACATTATCAAAAATCCATCTTGATGAAATAAGATATCCGCTGCCCATAAAGGAGTAAACCTCAGAGGTTTGCTCACACAGGAATAAACACGCAGAAGGTAAAAATCAAATAAAACTCCAAATGACTGCACTAAATTCCATAGCTGTAAAGCTATTTCACAGAAATAACCTAAGTCTTCTGACAATCTCACAGGGTAAAGTTACATCCAGCCCCTGTAAAAGTCCTGGGTGGGCTAAAACTGTCAGAGTAGCTGCTGACCGTGCTGTACAGGAGAAATGGCTGGGAGATGGGGGTGTCCTTGGGGAGGATGAGTCACAAAAGGAAAGAAAGGGGGATACCAGTAATGAATGACCTGCAGGCTAACTCCAGCTGCTGAAGTTTGGATGCCTGGTTGACGAAAAGGACTGACTCACTTGGAGAATGATAAATAGCAACATTCGCAAGCATTTGTAGAATATTGATTTCCAGAGACTTCCACAGTTTTCACATAAATAATCTAATTTATAACCAAGCAGCTCCTATGAGGAGTCTGATGAATCTCCTGCATGAGTCTCTGGTATTCCTCACATCTCATAAAGAGAAAACTAAACAGAGAAGGAAGGTACATGGCTTCCTCCAGGCCACATGGGATCCGTACTAGATGGATGGTCTCTGGAAGATACAAGAACAAATGGCTCTAGATTATATGGATGACCCTTAGTTAAGTCATTGAATGCCTCCAATCGACCTTCAGATCTAGTTATGTCTAAATAATTGCTTTTGCCCTGGCCTGTGTGGCTCAGTGGACCAAAAGGTCACCAGTTCAGTTCCTAGTCAGGGCACATGCCTGGATTTCAGGCCAGGTCCCCAGTTTGGGGCATGAGAGAGGCAATCAATCAAAGTACCTCTTGCACACTGATGTTTCTCTCCTGATTTCTCCCTCCCTTCTCCTCTCTCTAAAAGTAAATAAAATCTAATACACCATACATACATACATACATACATACATACATAAATGTTGTCAATATAATTTATGTTAATGTAATCTTTAATCTGAAGGCAATTGCCAAAATAATTATTTTTTAATTGTTTGTGCTACAACAATTATCCCAATTTTCCCCCTTTATTCCCCTCCACCCAGCCCACCTCCACTCCCACAGTCAATCCCCAACACTGTTGTACATTCCCATGAGTCATTCATGTATATTGGTTGACTAGTCCCTTCACCTCCTTTCAACCAATCCCCCCTTCCCCGCTCCCCTCTTACAGCTGTCAGTCTGCTCCATGTTTCTGTGCCTCTGACTCTACTTTGCTTGTTAGTTTATTTTGTTCATTAGATTCCACTTTTAAGTGAGATCACATGGTATTTGTCTTTCATTGACTGGCTTATTTCACTTAGCATAACAGTCCCCAGTTCCATCCATGCTGTTGCAAAAAGTATTCCTTCTTTTTTACTACTGCATGGTATTCATTGTGTACATGTACCACAGTCTTTTTACCCATGCATCTACTAATTGGCACTTAAGCTGTTTCCAAATTGTGGCCATTACAAATAACACTGATATAAACATAGGGATGCATATATGTATTCTTTTGAATTGGTGCAAAAAAAATAATATACACTGTAAATGGTAATTTAATAACAATAAAAGCAAACACTTATATCTTACTATGTGTCAGGTACTCCTGTAAGTACTTAACACATATTATCTCACTTAATCCTCACAACCATCCTTTGATGAAGGTATTACCGCCATCTCTCAAAAGAAGAAAAACTGAGGCAGATGAATTTACTAAGCAAAGTTATACTGTTGATAAGGGACAGGGCTGGGTTTCAAATCCCGGCAGCTTGGCTCCAGAATCTTAACCACCATTCTATCCTGCCTCTCAGTACTACTATTAACAACAACCCAAAATGAGATTCCTGAAAATTATCTTCAAAATTTGGCAATGCCAAGAGAGTGAGAGAGGAAATAAAGCTTTTTTTTTTTTTCATTTTACTTAAAAGAAAATTAATTCCACTCTTGAATTTGATTATTTGAGGAAAAATATGTTTGGATTTTAGAGAATTGGAAGGAACATGAGGGACTTTTCAGGATGATGATAATGTACCTTTTGATTGGAATTTAAAAGTACATTGGTTATGCATTTGTCAAACTTCAGTGAATGTGCACTTCAAATTTATGTATGTAAATTTTACATCAAAAGAAAACACTATTAGTAAATATTGAACTCTAGTTAATGGTATTAGAGTACTGAAGTACTGAGGGGCAAGTATACAAATGTCTATAATTTACTTTGAAATGCATCCAAAAGTAAAATGGACTGATGGATGAATGGAGGAAAAGATAAATGGCTGCATGTATGATACATATAGTAATGTGTTAATGATAGAACACTTGGTGAACTATATTCCATGTGCCCCATACTAACCACAGCCTCCATCTCTCCCTTTACAAGTATATGATCAGCTTCTTGTGTTACTTTATATTTTATCACCCATGTGCACAATAGTTTAGTTTGCTCCCCTTTCTAACTTGGTATCTCTCTCTCTGTCCCTTTCTTTCCCTGACAATGAGTCTGTTGAAGGACTGAGGCTGTTTCACTCATCAAGTTTCCTCCAACCTGGACTTTGATGACTACATACTCACAGTACAGTTCAGCATGTTCCTCTAACCTCTGCACTACCTGCAAACTGGCCACTGAATTCAGAGGATAGACGAGACTCATATTCTACCCCTTTGGCAAGAGGCAGTGGTGATGTGTACTTTAACCAGGAGATACATAATGGCTGCTTTCAACTTTTTATAATGTTGGCAGTTATCTATACTCAATGCCTCGGTTCATTAATTCATTTGAGATAATTAAGGTGGAGATATTTTTATCACATTATTTTCATTTATTGTCTTTTATAAAGAGATATTTCCTTTTATCTACCATTGGTTACCCAGTTGTACAGCCCAAAAGGAAAGACAGTATAAACAGTGGAGTCTTTGTTTTTATTCACACAATTTTCACAATAATGAATTGGTTATCTGTCATTCTCAGAAGTTGAAAAATTAGTTTTATTTTTGGACATTATGAAATCAGGTACTCCTAGCCAAGATGCAGGCATAGGTAGATATGTTTTGCCTTCTTCCACAACCATAGAAAAGATTACATCTACCTCAAAACAAAAAACAACCAGAACTACCAGAAAATAAAACTGCATGGAAGTCCAACAAAGATATAAAGAAATAATGTTCATCCCAATAGCACCACAAGATGGTGAAACAGGTCACCCCATACTGATGAATACCTAAGGCTCTGCCCCTTACAACATAACAGGTGCAACAGCTCTACCTAAGACACAGAGGCAAATACAGAAAACTGTTAAAATGAGGAGACAGAGAAGTATGGCCCCTAAGAGGGGGCATATCAAGGCTCCAGTGGCAGCACTAAGAAACAAGGAGATAGCCAACCTAACAGAGTTCAAAACACTGGTGAGAGCAATGCTCACAGACTTGACAAACATGATTGAGTACAACAAATGCATAAGGGAAGAAGTGACAGCTATACCAAGTGAAATAAAGAAAACGCCACACAAAACCAATGGTGAAGGGAAGGAAGCTGGGGTTCAAATCAACAGTTTGAAACATATGGAAGAAATAAACAGACAACCAATACAGAATGAAGAAATAAGAATGGGGAAAAATGAGGAGAGGCTTAGAAACCTCTGGGACAATTTTAAACATACCAACATCCAAATCATAGGAGTGCCAGAAGGAGAAGGGGAAGAGCAAAAAATTGAAAACTTAATTGAAAGAATAATAAATTATTATAATTTGGCGAAAGAAATAGATGTACAAGTCCAGGAATCACAGAGTCTCAAATAAGCTAAACCCAAAGAGGACTGCACCAAGGCACATCATAATTAAAATGCCAAAGGTTAAAGATAATGAGAGAATCTTAAAACCACAAGAGAAAAGAGAAAAGTTATCTATAACGGGGTTCCCATGAAACTATCAGCTGATTTCTCAAAAGAAACTGCAGGCAAGAAGTATTCAAAGTGATGAAAAGCAAGGACCTACCACCAAGATTACTCTATCCAGCAAAGCTATCATTTAGACTGGAAGGGCAGATAAAGTGCTCCCCAAACAAGGTAAAGCTAAAGGAGTTCATCATCACCAAGCCATTATTGTAAGAAGTGGATAAGGCGCTAGCCTGCAAACCCAAAGGTCGCTGTTTCAATTCCCCAGCCAGGGCACATAACCAGGTCTCCAGCCAGATCCATAGCTGGAGGCAGGTGAAAGGCAACCATACAGAGATGTCTCTTTCCCTCTTTCCCTCTCTGCCTCTCTCCCTACCCCTCTCTCTAAAAATTATAAATAAAATATTTTTTAATAAATAAATAAAAGAAGTGTTAAAGGGACTTAAGAAAAAGGAGATTAAAACTATGAACATTAAAATGACAACAAATTCATACCTATCAACAACTGAATCAAAAAATAAAAACAAAAACAAACTAAGCAAACAACCAGAATAAGAACAGGATCATAAGAAAAAAAAAGAAAGAAAAAAAAAAAAGAAGAAGAAGAACAGGATCATAGATATAGGATCATTTGGAGTATTGTCAGCTGAGAGGGGGAAGGGGGAGAAATGAAGAAATGGTGCAGGGATTAAGAAGCATAATTGGTAGGTACAAAATAGACAGGAGGATGTTAAAAATAGTATAGGAAAGGAGGAAGCCAAAGAGTATACAGGCATGACCCATGGACATGAACTGAGGGGGCTGGGTCTGCTGGAGGGAAGGGGAATACTGGACAGAGAGGAGCAAAGGGGAAAAAATTGGGACAACTGTACAGCATAATCAATAAAATATACTTAAAAAGAACTTGGGAACTGATAGAATTAGAATATCCCATCATTTTCTCTGACCTATAATAATTGTACAATAGTTTCTGAATAACAATACTACCATCCCAAATTATGTTTGGAGAAAACAGTTACATTTTTTAGGCTAATCTTATTCTCTCCTCTTTTTCAATGATTGTATTCAATATGTGTTGACAAATCATATAACCTCTACATATTATCATCTTCCTCTTTTTTTTTTTGAAGATTTTATTTATTATTTTTATAGAGAGAGGATGGGAGAGAGGCAGAGAGGGAGAGAGACATCAATGTATGGTTGCCTTTCACCTGCCTCCAGCTACGGACCTGGCTGGAGACCTGGCTTGCAACCTGGTTATGTTGCCCTGGCTGGGAATCATCTTCCTCTTTTAATCTTCATTAAGTCTTAGTTCCACAAGCACCATATAGTTCGTGCTCACCAACCAGTTCCTGTGTCAATGTTTCTCTAAACATTGTGGTGAACTCGGTGTCTCGTAGATGCTTTAAAATAAGGGCCCATACGACAACAGATGGGATTGACTTTGGGGGGAATGGGTGGGTGGGGAGGGGGACAGAGGGGAGCAAAAAGGGGATGGATGTAATACAACAACAATAAAAAAAATTATAAAAATAAATATAAATAAGGGTCCATACAAACAATATTCCCCAACTTCTTGCATGTTGATCACAGTTCATGTCGATCTTACTCAACACAAAACCTTTTTTTCATATTTTCTTTCCTTGTGTATTTTAAGTATATTATTTCATTTTATTTTGATTTTTTAATTTGATTTATAGAGAACATTCATTGATCTTTATTTGGTTTGACAAAATCAGCATTGTTAAAAGACAGGTAGCAAAATTTGAACTTATATTGAATCTGACAAATTAAGTTCTATAGAATCTAGAATACTATGTAAGAAATATAAATTGAGGGGGAAATAGGATAAAAGCCTCATATGCAGATGGTCCTGGCATAGGGGGAACTATATCTGCAGGTGAGGTCCATACTGTGCAGCTCATTAAAAATCCTAGAGAAAATACAATTGACTGACTTGGGTGAAGTGTTTTTCCTTTTGGGAAGAGAAAAAGATGGTAAAGAGGGGCAAGAATTCAAAGGCATATGCAGATTAGTTTTACCATTTCAAAATGGTCATAAAAATATTTAGATCATGGCACTAGCACACCTTTGAGGGAAAAAAACACCTTAACTAGATATAGATTCATTGCATAATGTTTTAGTAATATGTACAATTTTCAAGTATTGGGGTGGACTTTAAAAATAATTGTACTTTACCAGTCAGTGAAGGACAAATATCATATGATCTCACCCATTACAGGACAATAATGAGCAAAACTAACAACAAGCAAAACAGAAACAAATATATGAATACAAGGAATAGGCCTTCAGTGGTCAGGGGGAACGGGGTTGGGGGGAAGGGGGAGGAAGAGGCAAAGAAGGGGAGCAGCTTAGACAAGAACCTAGTAAAAAGGAACCATGGACATGGACAACAGGTGGGATTGACTTTGGGGGGAATGGGTGGGTGGGGAGGGGGACAGAGGGGAGCAAAAAGGGGATGGATGTAATACAACAACAATAAAAAAAATAAAAAATAATAATAATAATTGTACTTTAATAGAGGCTTTCTGTCTTTCTTTTTGCTCTCTGGGGCTTGTCTCAGCATCACAGGGACACTTTTTTACATGCTGTCTCTTACTCTTAAAACACCTTCTATAAAAGACTCATCAGGAATTTTGTCTCCATACAACTAGTATCATAACCCTCTCATGGCTAAAATGAACTCTCCCCTCTACAGCGTTATTTGAGGCCCTCAGTACCATAGCCCATGAAAAATGTTTTTTTATTTAATTATATTTTTTTATTACATCTATCCCCTTTTTCTTTCCCTCTGTCCCCTACCCCACCCACCAATCCCCCCTTAATGTCAATCCCACTCGCTGTCCATGTCCATGATTCTTCCATGAAAAATGTTGTTTTTTTTTTTGTTTTTTTTTTTTAGAAAGAGGGGAAGGGAGAGAGGCAGAGAGGGAAAGAGACATCAATGTATGGTTGCGTTTCACCTGCCTCCAGGCACAGACCTGACTGGAGACCTGGCTTGCAACCTGGTTATGTGCCCTGGCTGGGGAATTGAACCTGCAACCTTTGGGTTCACAGGCTGGCGCCTTAACCACTACCTGGCTACCAGCCAGGGCTGAAAAATGTTTTGATTCCTTTATTTAAAGGACAACAGGCACCATTGTCCTTTACTTCTTCTTTTACTTCATACTGAACACTTCTTACTCTTTTATCTGCTTTCTGTTTCAGCGTTCTATTGTTAAGCGGTACTGGTGACAGCCTTCTCTTATTGGCCACTCCAGTCCATCTCCTCCCAGGACCCCTAACTAGGTAAATACCTGTTTAAAGTTCTTCCATGACTTCCCATATCATAAGGAAAAACAAAGACTTCATTTTGTTGAATTTGATCTTTAGTTTTTTCTCCAATCCATGACTCAATAGAACTTTGGTTTCTGAGAACTATTTGCATCTGAATGAAAGCAACATCCCAACAGCTATCATTGTTCCTAAAATTAATCCCAAGGTAAATGCCATGGGGGCAAATGTTAACCCAAATGGAATAATTAGAAGAGAATCTCTCCAAACTGCACACATATCAATCTCTACCACGATCCACCCAAAGAAGAGACAGTTATAAAGCTGTGCATATAGTCATAACAAAAACAGCCTGAATATAACCCATTGGTGCTAAAAGGAAAAACAGTATAAATGAATCATGATTTTGGCAACCACAACAGTTACTGATCTAAGGACAGTGATGGTCCATCTTTATCACACATCTGTTACATTTCCAGCAGCGATGGGACTGTGGTGTCTTGTATGCTTGTCAGACTTGACCATACTGGAGATACATGCTATCCTGAGAATTTTCCAGTTTCCACCCCACAGGGACAAAGCCAGGACTAACAAACATGGCACTGAAGTAATTATAAAGAATCATGACAGTCCAATTTATCAACATGATGAAATTCATGCCTCCTTCAGTTGTATGTGAGGGCCAAAACCACAACACAGAGTCGATCATGGCCACTGTAGAACATATTGTTATAACACCGAGGGCTATGATGGGACCCCAGTGACAGTCTCTTTGATTCTTGGAGATTTTCAAACTTGATAACTGAGCAGAATGTACCCATTTTGGTAAGGAAGAAGGCCTTCCTAGCTTTAAAGGATTATAGACTTTCTTTTTCTGTGCACACATTTCCATGTGCCACAGGCCCATATGTATTCCTTAATTATCATGTCTTTGGGTTGTGTGATGTGAATACAGATTATGCCATTTTCACTGTTACACACTCAGAGCCCCTTATCTGAACCAGGAGAATTTTGTATCTTAGTTTGAAACCCAGTCTCAGTCTAGTGGACCTTGGCATCCACTCCTTGGCCATTGCATTGCTGGCCTGGGCTCAGGTCACCAAAAAGGAGAACAGGTTTTCTGCATCATGACTACCCCAGTTCAGAGCAAGCAGAAATAAATCCCAGTTGCTAGAGGCTGGAATACAGGATGGATACCTCCCATCAGTCTCTTTGCCAGCACTCTTGCCAATGTTCTCTTGCTCAGGTCCTATACACCTATTATTCCATTTACTCTGGCATAAACTTTTGCTGTCAAAAAGTCTGATAGTAAAAAAATAATAAAAATTTAAAATTTTTAAAAATTAAATTAATTTTTTAAGTCTGATAGTAATTAATTTACTTTCTTTCACCAGTCACAAGCTATGCCTTAAGTGCTCAAAGAAATCTTTTCTTTTTCTGTAAAGGCCAGCAATTGTTCTAGACAATGTCCTGATGTTGGTAGTTCTGAGTCAACATACTTAGGGGCATGTTGTATTCTTACAGCCTCTAATTCAAAACATTTCAGGAAAACTATCAGGGATATTTTCTCAACTCTCAGCTTTAGCACTTGTTCTGTTCCCTTTCTTTGGCCTTTGTCCTCTCCAGGGAGCTGCTATTACCCATATTCTAGACATTTCTTATCATCTATATTTTTCATGTTTCTCAACTCCTTTTTCTTTTTTTCTTTTTTTTCCTGATATTTAAGTTATATTCCTTTTTACCTTCTATTATGTCAGTTTGTTCTACTGTTTCTTCTGGTGTGGTCTTCTTTTCTAAAATGATTTTTTTTTCCTTATATTTCTAGCTCTTTAATTCTGTCTCCCCATTAGTAAGTTTTCCTAATTCTGGTGAAGGCTGTTCTTTTATGTCTTTTATCATTTTCTTAAATTCTTTTAGTTATTTTGAAATAGCATATTATTATATATAACTTTCTGACATGATTCATTATCTGTAATCCCATATTTTTTTGCATAAAAACACTGAGACCTAGAAAGTGGTTACCCACCCAGGTTTACTTTTTTTAAACATGAAAACAAATTAACTTTAAAAGCAAATTTGCAGCCCCTGTCCAGGTATCCCAGTTGGTTAGAGCATTGGACAGATATGCCAAAGTTGTAGGTTTGATCTCCAGTCAGAGTACATACAAGAAGCAACCAAGAAATACATAAGTAAGTGGAATAACAAGTCAATGTTTCTCCTCCCTTCTCCTCTCTTTAACATCAATTAATTTTTTTAAAAAAGTTTTGCTTTCTAGTGTTGTCTTTGGAGAAGACTAAAGAGAAGCAGTTTATAAAACAAGTCAAGAGGAGACTCCCAAAGACAGGCCATCCTTACTCTAGAGGTTGGAGTTTCTTTTAAGTAATTGTTTTTCTCTTTCACACTTCAAAAGCAAATAAATTATTAATTTAGTCAGAAGAAAGTGCACCCACATAACAGGCTTTAAAAAAAACCCTAATGAATCTCATGTCATTTCTTCTGCCGTATAGTTCAGCTTCTGCTTTTCAGGCCCTCCCTACAGAAAAAAAAAAAAATCTCATCTCTTCCTTTGTGTGAATCAAACAGAGACATCAATGACATATTGAATTAATATGAAAGGGATTTTCAAATGTAGACACCATCCAACACCAACACCAAGCATAAAACTGTCTTCACTGAAATATTTGATCAATTGTTTGATGTCAAACAACATTATTGAATTAGATAATTTGTCTCTCTTCACATAAAAGGACAGATTACTGTATTTCACAGAGGAATAAATTTAACAATTTCCTACCAATAAAGTAAAACTTTGCCCTTAGAATGGTTTAAGTACTTAAACTTTAAAAGGCAGGCTGTCTCCACAGCTATTTTCTAGTTTCTTTGGACTGATAAAAATACTTTATTTAATATTAAGATGAATGTCTAAAAATAACTATCTTGCATAGCTATATAGAAAACACAGAAGCGCTCCATTGATTGAAGGATAAAAATCTCTGAGCATTTGCATTAAAAAAGAAAAAAGAAGAAGAAGTTGTAAGCCCTGGCTGGTGGCACAGTGGATAAGGCACCAGCCTGTGAACCCAAAGTTTGCTGGTTCAATTCCCAGCCAGGGCACATAACCAGGTTGCAAGCCAGGTCTCCAGCCAGGTCTGTAGCTGAAGGCAGGTGAAAGGCAACCATACATTGATGTCTCTCTCCCTCTCTGTCTCTTTCCCTTTCCCTCTCTCTAAAATAAATAAATAAAATTTTAAGATAAATTTTTATCAATAAATAAATAAAAAGAAGCTGTAAAACTTGGATAATTGTGGCTGAAAACCTTACACTAGGTCTTGCCACCTAAATAGAACCTCAGAAGTCCGCAAAAATCCTTACAAACTTTCCCCAGCAATAATTTCCTGTACATTGCCATCCTTGCTCCCAGGTTTAGTTATGTTAGTTCCCAAAGAGTAACAAAATCTGTGGCTCTGTCCTCTGGCTACCAGGTGCTAAGCAACATACTAGGGAATCACCAGTAATGTTAATTAAGTAAGATATGAGTTGGGGAGGAATAAGAAATACAGAAGAAAAGGAGAAATTAAAAAGGGAAAAGTGGAAAAGGAGCCACATAACAGGACAAAAGGAAAGAAAGAAATGTTTGGGAACCATCAACTGTCACCACCAGCTGCTAAAATAGACTCCTATCATCATCACCAACCCCATCATATAGATCACCATTTATGTTACACCTGCTGTGTACCAAACTCCGTATTTGATGTCTTACATGCATCCTTTCAAAAACCCCATATTGATAGACATTTTCATTTAAAATCATTGACTGAGCGTGGCGGGTGTGGCTCAATGGACTGAGTACTGGCCTGTGAACCAAAGGGTCACTAGTTTGATTCCCAGTCAGGGCACATGCCTAGGTTGCGGGCCAGGTTCCCAGTTGGGAGCTCACCAGAGGCAACCACACATCAATGTTTCTTTCCCTCTCTTTTTCCCTCCCTTCCCCTCTTTCTAAAAATAAGGAAAGAAATAAGGTCTTTATAAATAAATAAATATCCTAGATTGATTTATACATGAATGTTCATGGCAGCATTATTCATGCTAGCCAAAAACTGGAAAGAGCCCAAATCTCCGTCAACCCAAATGTCCATCAACTAATGAGACAAAATTGGGCACATCCGTACAATGGAAATTTTAATTCAGCAATTAAAAGTACTAATACATGCTAAAGCATGTTTGAACCTTGAAAACATTATGCTAAGTGAAAGAAGCCAGTCACAAATGACCCCATTTATGTAAACATTCCATTTATGTGAACATTCCAAAACAGGCAAATCTCTAGAAACAGAAAGTAGATTAGTGGTGGCCTAGGAGCAGGGGTAGAGGGAGAATTGGGGAGTCACTGTTAATGGGTACAGGGTTTCTTTTTGTGATGATAAAAATGTCTTCACACAAATTATAACAATGATGGTTGCACAATCTGCACATATATTAAAACCAGTGAATTATACATTTTAAGTGGGTGAATTGCATACTATGTGAATCATGTCTTAATAAAGCTGTTATTCTAAAATTATACGTTGACTATGCCAGTCCCTCCTTGAGGAAAGAAACGGAACCCAACATTGATTTGTTTAAGCATAACAACGAGCCCATTTCTGAGACATGTAAGGGGCTCTACAATTATAGTAGAAAAAATTGCTCCCCACCTGGTCTGGGAGCCGCAGACCTGAGTCCTAATGTTCTCCTCTAACTAACTGGTAATTTTGAGTAAACAAAATATTGAAATATGAAGAGGCACACATTCTGGTGTTACTGACAAAAAATATCATATGCTTACTGCTCTATAGGTACCTTAGTTTGTATATTTTTTCCTTCCTTCAACCTCTAATTAATCACCTTAATGACCCTCTCATCCATTTCCTCTTCTCTATTTCCACCAGCCAGTCTTACTTCAGTCCTCTAATAGTTGTAGATTACTGTAATCACTCCTAATAGAGCTGCATTTACTCAATGTCCCCTTCAATTCTACCAAGCACACGACTGCCAGAGAGATCTCTTTAAAATTAAAGTCTTAATCATTAGAGAAATGAAAATCAAAACTACAATGGAATACCAATTCACACATATTAAGAAGAGTACTGTCACAGGTGGGATTGACTTTGGGGGGGATGGGTGGGGGGGGGAAGGGAACAAAGGGGAGCAAAAAGGAAATGGATGTAATACAACAACAATAAAATTTAAAAAAAGAAGAAGAAGAAGAGTACTATCAAAAGAGATAAAGGAGAAAAAAAACACAGTGTCGATGAAGATATGGAGAAATTGGAACCCTTGAGAAATGTAAAATGGTACAGCTGCTATGGAAAATACTATGGTCATTCTTCAAAAACTGAAACATAGAATTACCATATAATCCAACCATTTCACTTCTAGGTATATACTTAAAAGAACTAAAAGCAGAGTCTCAAACAGATTTTGCATACCCAGGCTCATAGCAGTGTTATTCACAATAGCTAAAACATGGAAGCAATCCAAGTGTCCATTTACAGATGAATGGATAAGCAAAGTATGTATATATGCATACAAAGGATTCGACATTAAAAAGGAAGGAAATTCTGATATATGCTACAACATGGATGAACCTTGAGAGCATTATGCTAAGTGAAATTAGCCATCCACAAAAAGGCAAATACTGTATGATTCCACTAATACGAGATAGCTAAAGTACTCAAAGTCATACAGACAGAAAGTAGAATGGTAGTTGCCAGAGAATGGGAGGAGGGAAGAATAAACAATTATTGTTTAATGGGCAGAATTTCAGTTTTGCAAGATGAATAGAGTTCTGGAGATGGACAGTAGTGATAGTTGTACAACACAGTATCAATGTATTTAATACCACTAAATTGTACACCTAAAAAAATGGTTAAGATGGTAAATTTTACATTGTGTATATTTTACCATAGTGAAAAGATATAAATTTTGTTTTGAATTTTTAAACTAGGCAAAAAAGAAAGAAAGAAACATGTAAGTATGCTGGTCTTAATATGTCTTAAAAATGAAAGTCAAGTTGTTTGAATTCTCATGTCTTGGTGACCTGGCCCCTAGCCTCACCAATGTCAAACTTTCATCCAGTAGAGAGGATATACCCTTAGCCCCAGAGATAGAATACCAGAGAACTGGAAGTCTCTTACATATGTCACAGTTTCTCAGATGTCCATGCCCTTGAACACCGTTCCCTCCATGAAATTGCCTTTCCTCCCCTTCTTCCTGTCATAAATACCTAGAACAAAGGTTATTTGTCTGGATGCCTCTTAGGTGAGTTGGTGATAGGATCCTGGCTGGAAAGAAGCACAAAGGAACTTTCTGGAGTGAGGAATATGATTTATATCTTGATTGAGGTGGCATGTACATGGATGTATACATTTGCCAAATTTTATTGAACTTATTGCAATCTGGACATTTTATTCAAATTTTTTTTAATATATATTTTATTTCATTATTTTTAGAAAGAGGGGAAGGGAGAGAGGCAGAGAGGGAGACAGACATCAATGTATGGTTGCGTTTCACCTGCCTCCAGCCACAGACCTGACTGGAGACCTGGTTTGCAACCTGGTTATATGCCCTGGCTGGGGAATCGAACCTGCGACCTTTGGGTTCGCAGGCCGGCACCTTATCCACTGTGCTAACAGCCAGGGTCAAATTTTTAATAATAGTAAGCAACAAGAAAAAAAGTCAATTCAAAGCATCATTTCCCTGTGCCCCACTTCTAACACTGGCTGATTAGGATACATCTCCTCTGTGCCCCATAACACTCTACGAATGCTCCTGAACTTTACCAACTACAATTCGAATCAGCTTACAAACTACCCCCACTACCAACATCCTTCTTACAGATACACATGAACAACCCCACATCATCACTTTCTTTACTCTTGTTTTAAAAGATTTTATACCAAAATTAATATATTTGGTATAATATATAAAGGTGTCCAGGGGACACCTTTCCAATGTGATGTGAGATTCGTCTCTTTATTCCCCTTCACCCTTTATAGATGATCCTGAAGAAAGACATTTTGAAGCCACTACCACGTTGAACTTATGTCCTGTTGAATGATCAGCAGGAATGATGGCAAATCAATTTTCCAGGAAAGGCTTCCCTGACTTCTTATTTAGGGAATTTAATGCTAATCTCTTCAAAAACACATGTCTAAGTGAACCTTTACATTGATATCCTTATAATTAGTCTAGGTAAATATTAATCCCTAGAAATTTTACATTACAAACGTGGCTCTGCCTGAGTGCTTCAGGAAGGCCCTAGTGTGCTGCAGAAATCAGTGAAATGTTAGCAAGCACTGACAGCTTACCAGATGCCACAGAGGAGAATAAAATCCAAAAAGGATTGTGTTGCACCAGGTACCTCTGTCCCACTGCAGCAAGGTTGTCTCCGTGACACTCTTCACCTGCATGTACAGCCCTCGCTAGGCAGAGTGTGGCATTCCTCCCTCTGATTCATGTTGCCATTCCCCTTCCCACTCAGCATCTCCATCCACTAAAACCTCTGTCAAGAAAGGCCTCAGTTCTAGCCAGGTGGTTCAATTGGTTGGGCATTGTCCCATAAACCAAAAGGTTGCAGATTTGATTCCTGGTCAGGGCACATGTCTAAGTTGTGGGTTCAGTCACCAGTCAGGGACATACAAGAAACAACCGATGTGTTTCTCTCACACATCGATGATTCTCTCCATTTCTCAGTTTTCCCCCTCTCTCTAAAATCAATAAGCACAGGAGAGCAATGGGGGGAAATGGGACAACTGTAACAGAACAACATTTAAAACATAAATTTTTTAAAAATCAGTAAGTACATCCTCAAGTGAGGATTTTAAAAAACTCCATGGTAACATTGGCTGATACAGACCTGTTTTCTCTCATGAGCAATTCCAAACTCCAAACCTCTGAAAACCAAAACATTTTTTTGAAGTTTGATGCAAACTCCTTTGACAGCACACCCTAGTCTGAACTAACATGAGGCCATCCTTATGTAGTCTTTATCAGCATTGATTACAGAGAACTGTCACAAACCATATTGGCAATATTACATACTCTACAGTATATGTAATATCACCTTGATTTTTAGGTTAAATTCATCAAATGTTTTGCCATTAGATAGGCCAAGTTTTGGTGATGACCAGGTTTCCTCCCTACCTTCTGAAGTGAGAACTATAGCTGGTCAGGAGTTGAAGCAGGGATACTAAACACACAATACAATACACAGATGATGTATTATAGAATAGTACACCTGAAACCTGTATCATTTAATTAACCAATGTTACCCCAATACATTTTTTAAAAGAAAAGTTGAAGAAAAACAACCACATGGTAAAGGTCCTAATATGACTCAAGAAGCACATGCCTCACCCCAACTTGGTGTTGCCTCAAAATCAAACCCTAAAATAATATTTAAAAAAGCAAAATATGTTTGCAATAAAGAGCACAGAAACAATTTAAGTTAAATGATTCAAGCTTGTAAATGCCATTTTAACTGAGATAAAATTCACATCAACATAAAATTCACCATTTTATCCATTTTAAAGGTATAATTCAGCAGTCTATTCAGACTTGTACAATTATCACCATTATCTAATTGAAGAACTTTTCCATCATACCAAAGAGAAACTCCTTATCTGTTAACAGTTACTCCAAATTCCTCTGTTCCCCCATTCCCTGGTAACCACCAATCTACTTTCAGTCTCTATGAATTTGCCTGTTTAGAACAATATAGCTAAATGAAGTCATACAGTATGTGGCCTTCCCTGTCTGGCTTCTCTCACTTAGCATAATGTTTTCAAGGTTCATCTGTGTTGTAGTATCTATCAGCATTTCACTCCTTGTTCTGGCTAAATAATATTACATTTTATGGATATACCACATTTTGTTTACCCACTGATCAGTTAGTGAACATTTGGGTTGTTTCCTCATTTTTGCTATTAATAATGCTGCTATGGGCATTCATGTACAAGTTCTTGTGTACCTGTTTTCACATGAAAACATATGTTTTCAATTCTCTTGGGCATATGCATGGAAATGGAATTGTTGGGTCACGCAGTAACGCTAACATTTTGAGAAACTGCCAGACTGTTTTACCAAGTGTCAGCAGCATTTTATATCCTTACCAGCAACATATGATAGTTACATTTTCTCCCCATCCTCACCAACAATTATTTTCCTTTTTTAAATAATAATAATTATTATTATAGCCATCTTGGTTATCTTGGTGGGTATAAAGTGATATCCCATTGTGGCTTTGACTGATTTTCTGAATAGCTAATGATATTGAGCACCTTTACAAGCTCTATTGGCCATTTGTATATCTACTTTAGGGAAACATCCTTCACTTATTTTTAAATTGGATTGTCTGTCTTTTCATTGTTGCATTAAGGATTCTTTGTACATTCTAAATATTAGACCCTTAGTGCATATAAGATTTGCAAACATTTCCTTCCATTCTATGGGTTGTCTACTTATCTTCTTCTTCTTTTTTTTTAAATTTTATTCATTATTTTTAGAGAGAGGGGAAGGGATGGAGGAAGAAAGGCAGAGAAACATCAATGTATGATTGCTTTTCACCTGCCTCCAGCCAACAACCTGGCTGGAGACCTGGCTTGCAACCTGGGTATGTGCTCTGACTGGGAATTGAACCAGTGACACTTGGGTTCACAGGCCGGTGCTCAGTCCACTGAGCCACACCAGCCAGGGCTTTGTCTTCTTATTTTCTTGATAGTGTCATTTGATGTAGAAGAGTTTTTCATTTTGAAAAAGTTCAATTTATCTGTTTTTCCTTTAGTTGCTTATGCTTTGGATGTCATACAGGGTGGGGCAAAAGTAGGTTTACAGTTGTTTGTATGAAAAATAATACAAATAATTAATAAATACTAATACAAGAATAAACACTGTTTCACATACTCAAAACAGTAAACCTACTTCTGTCCCACCATCATGAAGATTTACACCTATGTTTCCTGCTAAGAGTTTTATAGTTTTGTAAAGTACCATTTAATTAAATTTTATTTTAAGATTTTATTTATTATTTTTAGAGAGAGTGGATGGGAGAGAGACAGAGACGGAGAGAGACATCAGTGTATGGTTGCCTTTCACCTGCCTCCAGCTACAGACCTGGCTGGAGACCTGGTTTGCAACCTGGTTACATGCCCTGGATGGGAATCGAACCAGCGACCTTTGGGTTCGCAGGCTGGCTGGCACCTTATCCACTGAGTCACCAGCCAGGGCTATATATATATATTTTAAGACTGAAAATAAACCAATCCCAGTTACCTAATCTTTCCAAGCCTCAGTTTCGTCTCTGTAATATGGAGATGATAATAGTATTTACCATATAGGTTATAAAGATTAGATATGATGACATGTGAAACATAATAATAGCATGTGTCACACCTAATAAGCTCAATGAATGTTAGCTGCTATTATTTTATCATGTTTAATGTGCATTAAAATGGTTTTGTAGTAATTTATAAAATAACACGTTTGTTTTCCTTTTGGCCCTGTTTCCTCTTGCCCATATAAGGATATAAGATTATGCAAGCAAATGAGCAAGTAATGATTTGAGCTAAAGATAAATAGCTTTGGGAGAAATCTACAGGATTAGATAAACAAATAACTTTCAACTGGATAAAGATCAAGAAATGTTTTTCTATCTCTTAGGTGATATTCTAGCTACCTATCCACTGGCACTTAGCTTTCTGAGAGCTAAGCAGTTAACTTCCCCAAGATATTCAACTGAGCATTTCTCTGATTATTTTCTTGTTTACTGGGAAGGCAGCCAAATGTATTCCAAAGAGTGAGAATTAGGAAACCTGAGTTTGAGCTCTGATTCTGCCATTATCTATGTAAACCTGCAGATTTGCCTCATTTTTCTGGCCCTTGATGTCCTATATGAGGGAAAAAGGAAGGAGGGAGGGAGGGAGGGAGGGAGGGAAGGAGGTAGAGAGGGAAGGAGAGAGGGAGGGAAATGCCCTTCTGATTCTGAAAATCTGATGTTTGGGACTACGTTTAGAATTTCTTTGCACCTCTATTTGTAGCAAGCAGAATTATTCAAGCCAGTTTTCAAGCTAGTTGGGTAGGCTAACCTTTGTGATAACACTTCTACCACATTTGGCTTTTGGAAGTAATTCCCAGCCCAAAAAATAAAATAACCTTCCTTTGTTTGTTTGGCATCTCCACAAAAGCCAAGCATCCATACATCTGGAGGGGAAAAGGCTCTGCGCCAGGCTCACAGATGGGGATAAACATCGACTCCCCAAAGATGCTGTGGGAGATCAAAGGGGGAAAAGACATGCTGACTAACTGTCCAGCAGGACTCACTCTGAGCCCACAGCAGAGAGGGACGGTGTCATCCCTGACCAGCCAAAGTTTTGGAAAGAAAACAGAAGACCCTACTGTTCCACATCAATCAGACGGCAACCGAAATAATGCTTTAAAATTTCTGCTCTTGCCACTTGTCTCCAGGAATGGGAGTATGAGAGGAAGAAGTATGTCATTCATTCATTCAATGAACATATGTTGAGAGCCTACAATGTACCAGGTATGCTTCTAGGCACTGGGAATACAGCAGGGAACAAAATTAAGTTCCTGCATCCACAAAACATACATTCTAGTGGGGAAGGAGGTAATAAGCAAATAAATTTGTAAACAGGTAGATATACATACATGCATAGGTAGAAAATGTGTGCATATATGTCATCATAGGTGAAAATGCATGCATATATATGCATAGGTGGAAACTGTGCATTGGTATTAGTGAAAAATGTGTGCACATGTGGAAGCATATATGTACTTGGGTGTATGTATGTATCAGTGGATTAGTGCTTTGGGAAAAAGAAAAGCAGAGAAAGTGGCATAGAGAACATGTGGAAAGGGTTAGGTACAAGTTGTTATTTAAAATACTGTAGTCCAAGCAGTCTTCCTTGATTAGATGACATATAAACACAGAACTGAAAGATGAGGGATTGAGGAAGAGTATTCTAGGCAAAACGAACAGTAAAAAATGTCCCTGAGATGAGGACAGTAGGTGTTGTATACAGGAAACCAGTGTGGAAATCAAGGGAGAGAGTAGCAGGAGGCGGATGTGATGGGGTGGAGGAGGGCATGTTACATGGGCTTGTGAGAAACTGTAGGACATTGTTAAGAACTTTGGCTCTTATTCTGACCAACATGAGAATCCATTGAACAATTTGGAAAGGAGAGACATATGATCTGACTTTATTTTTAAATGATCTCTCAAGCTGCTGAGAATATTCTACACAGGGATGGTAGCAGGGCCACCAGTCAGGAGTTCATTGCAACTGTCCAACAAAAAGTGATGGGAGCTTAGTCAAGGGGGTTTAGCTATGAAGATAATGAGAAGAAATTAGATTCTGAGGAATTTCAGCCAAGACAGAGGCATAGGTATACATGCTACATGTCCCCCCACAACTAAGAAGAAATTTACAACTACCTCAAAACTAAAAAAAAAATGAAGAAGGGAAAAAAACACAAGAAAATCAAACTGCATGAAAGTCCAACAAACAAAAAAATACTCATCCAAACAGGTAGGAGAGGCAGAGCCAGGGTGGAGAGGATGCAGTGTGGCGGTGGAGCCTCTGGGCAGTGACCGTGGCCAGCAGCAGAAATCATAGTCATACATTTTTTTAAAGATTTTATTTACTATTTCCAGAGAGAGGGGAAGGGAGAGAGGCAGAGAGGGAGAGAGACACCAATATATGGTTGCCTTTCACCTGCCTCCAGCTACAGACCTGGCTGGAAACCTGGCTGGAGACCTGGCTTGCAACCTGGTTATGTGCCCTGGCTGGGGAATCGAACCAGCGACCTTTGGGTTCGCAGGCCAGCGCCTTATCCACTGTGCTACCAGCCAGGGCTGGTCATACATTTTAAAAGTAGAGAGGGAAACCTGGGAAGCAATCCCAGCCCCAGACCAGACTGTGCAGACTATGGTTCCAGCGCCGGGGAAAAGAAAGCCTCGTTGCTTCTGACTGTGAAAACCAGTGTGAGTTGGGGCAGAGGAAGAAACTGCCAGTCTCTCAGCAGACTGTTTAGAGGACCCCATGGTCCTAGAACATCAGCAACCCACCCACTCTGGGAACCACGGTCAGGGCAACAGCTAAAGAGGTACCAATTCCATACAAGAAGTGGGAGAGGTGCCTGAAAGAGAGGTGAGTGTTGAGCAAGCAGCATTCTTCCCTCTCATACTGCTCCCCCACATACATACACAGCATGGTGAATTAGGTTCCCCCACACTGAGAATACTTAAGTCTTCACCCCTTAAATGTAACAGGTGTTATCAACTCTACCTAAGACACACAGGCAAATAGTGGAGGTGTCAAGATGAGGAGACAGAGAAGTATGGCCCAAAAGAGGGAACAGATCGAGGTTCCAGTTGGAGAACTGAGTGACAAGGAGATAGTCAACCTAACAGATGCAGAGTTCAAAGCACTGGTGATAAAAATGCTCACAGACTTGACAGACAAGATAAAGTACAATGAAAGCATAAGGGAAGAAATGAAGGCTAGGCTAAATGAAATGAGGGAAAACCTACATGAAACCAGTGGTAAAGGGAAGAAAACCAGGGTCCAAATCAGTGGTTTGGAACATGAGGAAGAAATAAACAGGCAACCAATATAAAGTGAAGAAACAAGAATTGAAAAAAAAACTATATGCTTAGAAACCTCTGGGACAACTATCAACATGCCAACATCCAAATCACAGGAGTGTTAGAGGAAGAGGAAGAGCAAGAAATTAAAAACCTATTTGAAAAAATAATGAAAGATAACTTCCCTAATTTGGTGAAGGAAATAGATATATAGGTCCAGGAAGCACAGACAGTTCCAAACAAGCTAGACCCAAAGACACCACACCAAAACACATCATAATAAAAATGCCAAAGGTTAAAGATAAAGAGAGAATCTTGAAAGCAGCAAGAGAAAGTAAGAGTGTTACCTAGGAAGGGGTTCCTATAAGACTGTCAGCTGTTTTCTCAAAAGAAACTTTGCAGTCTAGAAGGAACCAGCAAGAAGTATTCAAAGTGATGGAAAGCAAGGACCTACAACCAGGATTACTCTATCCAACAAAACTATCATTTAGAATGGAAGGGCAGATAAAGTGCATCCCAGACAAGATAAAGCTAAAGGAGTTCTTATTATATGAAATGTTGGTGGGACTTATTTAAGAAAAAAGAAGATCAAAACTATGAATATTAAAATGACAACAAACTCACAACTACCAACAACAAAATCTAAAAAGTTAAAACAAAAACAAACTAAGCAGACAACCAGAATCATAGGTATGAGGATCATTTGGAGGGTTATCAACTGGGAGGGGAAAGAGGAAAAGCAGGAAATTTTGCAGGAATTAAGAAACATAATTGGTAGGTACAAAATAGACAGGGGGATGTTAAGAATGGAACAAGAAAGGGTAAAGTCAAAGAACTTATATACACGACCCATGGACATGAACTAAGGGGGGTGGGATTGCTGGAGGAAGTAGGGTGCTGGGTAGAGGGGAGCAAAGGGAAAAGAAATTGGGACAACTGTAACAACACAATCAATAAAATATACTTAGGAAAAGAAACTAGATTGTGGATATATTTTTGAAGGAAAGTCCAGCAGGATATGCTGATAAATGCAACGTCGGGGTGAGAAAAATCAAGTCAAGCATGACAACAAAGGTTTTGGTCGTCTACACCAAGCGTGGCAAACACAAGGCCCTCCACCTTGTTTTATCTGGCCCTGCACCTTGTTTCTACCAGCTCACTTAACAGTTAAGGAGTAGTTTACATTTGTACAGTCCTAAAATTACATTCGGCCCTTTGAAGGCAACTGCAAGGCTGATGTGGCCCCCGGTGAAAATGAGTTTGACACCCCTCGCCTAGAAGGATGGCTGGGAGAAATAAATTGGAAAGCAGGAGGTTGTGGTGACTCAGGAGTCCATTTTGGACATGTTTCTGCATGCATGTTGATATCCAAGAAGAGACAAAGAATAAAGATCTGGGCTAGGGATACAAATTTAGGAGTTGGTGGCATACATCTGGATGAAAACCCATAAGACTTGGGAATGAGGGCAAAGAAGAGAAGAGGTCTGATGGCTGAGCCCTGGGGCTCATCAGGAGTAAGAGGAGCAGTAGAGAAAGGGGAAGTACCTGAGAAGAATCAGAGAAATAGTCAGTGAACTAAGGAGGAACATAAAGAGGGTGGTCCAGTGGCTACACTGAAACACAGGTTGTGCTTCCATCACAGTAATTTTACTGTAGTGGTGACATGAGAACTGTAACATTTTTTGCTAGGCTCAATGAGTAAAAACTGGATACAATAAGACTTCTCAATTTTAGAAACAATTTAAGACTAATACATTTTACATCAGCTAGTACCTCTTACCATTTAAGGTCTAGGGCCCTAAAGTAAATTGCTAGAAGAAATTGGGCCCCAATGATTATAAGTGGGGAATCTCTGAAGTGTGACCATATTCAAATGAAGATAAAAGAAGCTCAACTAAAAGAACTGTGGACCGATGGAGATAATAACTGGATTGAGCAAAAATTATTTTTAAAAGGGATTAAGGGTTTTCTCCTTTTTCCTTCTTCCTTCTTTTTAAATAAAAGGATATAATAAAAATAAATAATAATAATACAAGGGATTATGACTCAAACTTGGGAGGAACTTAGGCAGTGGAAGGAATCAGAACATGTGAAATCCCTTAAATAAGAAGTTATTAACTGGAAAGAGAGAAAGAAATAAAGAAAGCAGGAGGAAGAAGGCATGAGGAAGGAAGGAAGGAAAGAAAGGAGGAAGAGCTGCAGAAGTCAAAAGAACAAAGAAGTTAATCACATCAAATGCTCCTGATGGTCAGGATGAGTGCTCATAATTCATGCTACCACACTGATAAATCTTGAAAACATTAGGGAAAGTAAAGAAGCCAATCACAAAAGGCCACATCTTGTATAATTCCACTTGTATAAAATGTCCAGAATACACAAATCCAGAGATAGAAAGTAGGTTAGTGGTGACGAGAAGCTGAGGGAGGGAGAAATGAGGAGTAACCACAAACAGGTATGAGGTTTTGGGGGTAAGGTGATGGAACTGATCTGGGATTAGAGGGAGGTGATGACTGCACACCTTTGCAAATAAACTAAAAATAACTCACTGAATTGTATACTTTAAAAGAGTGAATATTATGGCATGTGAAATAATATTTTTAAATCTTTAAATGAGCACTCAGAATTGACTGTGGGATCTTGTGATGTGGAGGCCAATGGTGGGGGTTACTGAAGTAAGTTTAAGGGATAGTGGGAATGGGAAAATCTGAGCAACAATTGTAACAGATTGAAACACATCTAACATGTGATGCTAGGGAACCAACTTATTTTTTTTTAATATTTTATTTATTATTTTTCAGAGAGAAGGGAAGGGCGAGAGGAAGAGAGGGAAAGAAATATTAATGTATGGTTGCCTTTCACCTGCCTCCAGCTACAGAGCTGACTGGAGACTTGGTTTGCAACCTAGTTATGTTGCCCTGGCTGGGAATCGAACCAGCGACCTTTGGGTTCACAGGCGGGCGACTTATCCGCTGTGCCACCAGCCAGGGCTGGCCAGCTTATTATTTCGAGAGTAATAAATAAAAGGATCAAGAACTTTTCCCACCTGGCTGGTGTGGTTTAGTGGATTGAATGCCAGCCTGTGAACCAAAAGGCCACCAGTTTCATTCCCAGTCAGGGCACACATTGGAGTTGCCTGCCAGGCCCCCTGGTTGGGGGTGCACAAGACGCACTCGCTCATTGATGGTTCTCTCCCTATCTTTCTCCCTCCCTTCCCCACACTCTAAAAATAAATAATTAAATAAATAAATGTTTTAAGCTGAAAGAGTGAGTGGGAGGGGAGGACATGGACAGAGCGAGTGCAGCCTACTCTTTAGAGAAGCCAGTGAAGGGGAGCAGAGACACGGGGCAGCAGTAGGAAAGAACATGGGGCCAATGGAGGCTTTTCTGAAAATGGCAGACATTAGCAAAGCTTTATATTCTGACGAAAGCATTTGGGAGAGGGGGCAGATGCTCAAGTGCAGACAATAGGCGGTTATGCTGCACATAAGTTTAGCACAATTCTCACAGCCAGAGACCTGGGATTTTTAGAGAGGAAAACTGTCTCTGAGTTGTTTCTACTTCAGGGACCTGCAGAGGTAAATCTGGGATGCTTCCTCATCCTTGGGGGACGTTTTGCTTGAAAATACACTTTCTGTGACCAGGCCTGAAATCAGCTTTGATTATTCTTCCTTCATCATAATCCTACCTAACATCAACACAGCACCCTTTTCCCAAGGTCTTTAATTTTAATTTAAATGATTATTTTTAGTTTTTAAAGAGAAAACAATAAAAATAAAAACAGCGCATAATCCCATTGCCCAGATATCCCTGTTAATGTTTTTAATTAATTTTTAATTAATCCCCACTCCGAATCCCCTAACTAGTGTTTTATTTTTCTAGTAAAAATAATAACACTATATATTATCAGCATATACATTTTTGAATAAAACCCATACTCAAAAAAAGCACCATACTATAATCACTGTTCTGCACCTTACTCTTTATACTTAATAATACGAGGTCAGTCCCGGAAGTATCGAACCAATATCAATATAATTAAAACCGTTTGCGAGGCCAATGCATATTTATTTTAATAGCCAGAGTCCACTTTTTAAATAAAAGGCACTTTACTATTTGTCATATCTTCGTTTCGTTAAAACACATCGAGAACAGACACTATTTTGCATGTAGCAAAACCGACCCAGAGTGGGATTAAATGACCTGTCCAAGGTCTCAGGGAGTTGAAAGCTGAGGAATAGCAGATGCTGGGTTCCTTTCACTCCCTGTGCCACAGCGCCTCCCAGTGGCACTCAAGTAACATTGTCCACCCACAGCACCAAGGTTTCCATCCTCCTTGCAGCTTACCAGTTCTCAAGAAAATTGCCGTTTGAATTATTAAAACCAACCAGCATCCTAAAACAAGATGTCTATGTTTAAATAACTTCTCTATTTGTGAAATACACTCTATAACCATTGTATTGAGGTTTTTAATTCTTAATAGAGTAATTTGTGTATCATAATATTTATAACATTCTAAACTTTTCATGTGGAAAGAGAAGGTATAAAAGGATCTGAGAAGTTCCTTTTAATCTTTTTTTTTTTTATTTAGTCCAATGTATGGAGCATTTTCAAGTGTTTGTGTCTCTTAATCTTTTGGTAGGGATTGGGGTATATGGACCCTTTTGAGAATCTGGTGAAAGCCACAAATCCTCTCCTGACACAAAACTGCAGACATGCAAAATCTTGTTTTTGATCCCAGGGCCTTCATAGAATTTTTAAAGACCATCTTCAGGCTCCAGATTATTTCCCAATATTGCTACACCCAGATATACCTACAGCAT
The DNA here is from genome assembly GCA_004026585.1 of Noctilio leporinus. Classification (NCBI taxonomy): domain Eukaryota; kingdom Metazoa; phylum Chordata; class Mammalia; order Chiroptera; family Noctilionidae; genus Noctilio; species Noctilio leporinus. The sequence goes on along the minus strand of PVIW01004177.1, from coordinate 48,585 downwards.
TTTAATCAGTATCATAACATATTTTTAATTCACTCCAACTTTTAACATATATATGCTAAATCTTCTCAGCCTGACTGGCTATTTAGGGATAACTCAGTATAAGCCCAACTATCTATTACAGGCATTATGAAAACCCTGGTATATTTTGTTTCAAATGTTTTTAAAAGAATAGAATTAAATTTAAGTTCCCATTGAAAACAAGTTTTTAACAAAATGGAATAAAGATTTGACCTAGATTATACAGTGATAACTTGATGTTCAATCTTTACTTACAACAAAAACAAAACCAAACTAAACAAAAATCCAGACTTTGTACATGGAGGAAAGAGATCAAGGGGACAGAAGCTTCATCACAACATCAATTACTCATTAACTCCAGAAATATGATGAACCTCAGGGGCACAGGAAGTTTTACCTTTGGCTTTTGGGTGGGCAAACACTCCCTAAAGAAAATCCTTTCTTCTTCCACCTTTACAATCTTCTACTCTAATCAGGGGATCTTTTTCTGAGATGCCTTAGGACATCATCTTACACAGGCTCAGTATCCAATAAAGTGGAATCTGCACATAACACCATCATTAAATAACAGTAAAGGACTGTGTCAATTGTTTCTTCACATAGTTAAAACTACCTTTAATTTCCCTTTTCCACCAGGTGACCATCCAACTTTCCAGTTAAAGCCACTCTGAGTAACAGTTTAATCAGCTGCATAAAACATTAAAAGCTTATTTTCAAACATTTCAAAAGAGTGACCCTTTTGATGGCTATTTAATGATAAGGGGAGAAAAAGACAGGAAAAGGGTAATAACAATAATATCATTTTCTTACCTCTAAGAGCTTCTCTAATCTAAGGCTCTGTCCTCAACACCAACCCTAACTTCATCTCCCAAAGGATAAACACTTTCTTCAGCGTGAATCCAGTCCCTCTCTACTGACTCGCTACATTACAGGAGCGGAACAAGGAAAACAGAAGCCCCTGCTGGTGGAGAGTCGGTGCCCTTGCAATGCAGGAGGCAGGAGGCAGGTGCTCAGTAAAATAGTTCCTCAGAGCCACCCAAGTCCAGGGTTAGCAGCAAATGCTCAAACATATAGTTTTGCCTTTTGGGGTTTGGGGGGGATGTTTGCCTTGGATTTGTTTCTCTGACTGGAACCATTTTGTCATTTGTTATCATTCTTGCCATTTTAAAACTTTGTATTAAATGTATTGGGGTGACATTGGTTAATATTAATTCAACAGAAACCCTGGAGCATAAAAACTTGTAAGAGTGTACCTGAGTTGTACTGAAATTATATTTAGCTTTTAAAAGGATGTTTTTAGCTTGCTGCGGGGAGGTGGGGGAGGCTGGGCTGGGGCTATGGTCATGCACCCTCCCCTTTTCTTCAATTTCTAGTCTTAGAACAATCTCCAAAACCAGATTCTCTTCTCATACTGACCACTTTTCCAGTAGTGTTTTAATTAATAGAGCACAGAGATGTTTCTCTGTCTCCTAGCAGAAAGCAGGTTTAACCAGCATGTCTGTCCCCATCTGATTGCATTACTATAGGATTGTATAGAAAGCCACCAAGGGAAATATATGCAAGAAAAATTAATGAAGCTCTGTGCTAGATTAGCTCACTGGGAAACTATGATTACCTGGCAATATGCATTTGTCCTTGGCTAACAAATGTCCTCACTTTTTAACATATCTGCCTGGCCTCAGCACTTTTCAGTCCTAAACTCTGCTGTCCTTTAACCCTCTTGACAGCTAGCATGTGTCCCAGGGCTCCTGAGGGTTACTACACGTGGCAATAAACCAGCAAGTGCAAGCCACCATCCATTTCCCAGGCAGGAATGAGGGTCTTTGGGTAGGTGCCAGTGAGAGAATCAGACCTGGGCTTCCAAGAAGGCTGACCCAAATTCCAGAAACAAGCATTTCAGCAGTGCTACCACATTCTTCACATGCTGCCAGGAGCCAGGCTGATAAAGCAAATCTATCATTATGGCCTATGAGGAGGGAATAGAACCTTGTTATTGATTGTTATTGTGTAATGTACTATTAGTTAATTTCCCTATATTTCCTCAAGGTGGGTATTGTTAACCCTATGTTTTCCTATGAGAAAACAAACAGATCTAGAGAGGTTAAATGACTTCTCCCAAAATCCCAGCTATCAGGTGGTAAAGCCAAGACAGATGTTCTTGTTTGGCTTTCTGATCTAAAATGCTGAGATGGTGGGCATCTTAAAGCTATTAGTGACATACAGCTTTAGCTTTACACAGCAAATGGGAGGAAAGGAAAGAAGCAGTACTCAAGAATTAACCACCAAGAAAACCCATGATTTTCTCTGTAATAAAACATGTAGAAAAAGAAAGGAGTTGGCATATTCTCCTATCCTCTTAGCCTAGCCTAACACTATCCATCACCGAGGATCAATCCAGTACTGCCTCCTTGTAATGGCTTCTCTGAGTGCCCCTCACCTGGAATTCAGCCCTAGCTAACAGCACCACATACTGCTTTATGTTGCTAGTTTCCCTTCTTCTAACCTCTGTTCCCAACTCCTAATTACCTAATGAAAATTCTATAAGCAAAGAAATGCTAAGAAAAAAATAAGTAAAGAAAGCAACCTAAGTTGCTAAGTTCATCAGTGAATGAACAGAAGGTATAGCCCTGGCAGGTGTGGCTCCGTAGGTTGAGTGCCAGCCTGAGAACGAAAGAGCAGCTGATTCAATTCCCAGTTAGGGCACATGCCTGGGTTGCAAGCCAGGCCTCCAGTTGGGGGCGCACTAGAGGCACCCACACATTGATATTTCTCTCCTTTTGTCTCTCGCACCCCCCCTCTCTAAAAATACATAAGTAAAATCTTTTTTTAATGTGGTATATAAATGAAATGTTATTCAGCCATAAAAAGAAGGAAATCTCGCCATTTGCAAAAACATAGATGGGCCTTACGTTAAGACAGAGAAAGCCAAATCTTATATGATCTCACTTATTAAAAAAAAAAAATCAAGCCCTGGCAAGTGGCTCAGGGGATAGGTGCCGGCCTACAAACCCAAAGGTCGCTGGTTCGATTCCCAGCTAGAGCACATAACCAGGTTGCAAACGAGGTCTCCAGCCAGGTCCATAGCTGGAGGCAGGTGAAAGGCAACCATGCATTGATGTTTCTCTCCCTCTCTGCCTCTCTCCCTTCTCCTCTCTCTAAAAATAATAAATAAAATATTTTTAAATAAAAATAAATAATCAGATATATACAAAGAACAGATTGGTAGTTGTCACAGGTAGGGGGTGAGAGGTGGGTGAAATGGATGAAGGTGGTCAAAAAGTACAAACTTCCAGTTACGAAATAAATAAATCATGGAGATGTGATGTACAGCATGGTAACTATAGTTAACAGTACTTGAAATATACAACTTAACTATAGTTAAGTAATATTTAACCATAATTAATAATATTTGAAAGTTGCTAAGAGAAGAAATCTTAAAAGTTCTCACCTCAAGAAAAAACTGTAACCACGTCTGATAGATATTAATTTGACTTACTGCAGTAATCATTTCACAACATATACAAATATGAAATCATTATGTTGCACACCTGAAACTAATATAATGCTATGTCAATTATATCTCATTGTTTTAAGCTTTTTAAAAAGTAAAGATCCTGGACATTCCACCGATTGTATCACCAGCCCAATATCCAGAGTTGACTCCATTACAGCGGAGCACCACAGCATCATAGCACCTTGGCCTTGTTTGTCCCACCTTTTGAGAAGAAGGGGAAGCCAGAAACACTTTCCAAAGTCCAGTCCTGTGTGAGTGAATGTACTGAGTTGCGAGGCAGTGAAGGAGCTAGAGACCAGGAAGCCTGTGACCAGCTCCAGGAAGAGAAAGCTCGGTCACAAAATTAAGAGTTAAGTCAATCATGAGTGACTTCCAAAACTAGTTCCCAAAGTTTCTATGCTATCTAACAAAATATTATGGACACTGAACAGTTTGTTTTTCCTTCCTTGCTTCACAGCCCAGCTCCATTATCTTACACAGCACAAAACCATCTTTCATATCTTCCTGAAACATCCACCATGAAAGTTGCTGGTGTTGCAGCTCAGGTAAAATGACCTTCTATATATCTATATAGAGGCGGGCTCCATCACTTCATTTATTGGAGCTCCCATTTTTCCCCCAAATGAAACAAGAATAAACATCGTTGCCCTGTCCTGGGTTGAATATTAAAGGAGATAATATGTATGAATATTCCATGTAAATGATAAATATGTTCATATGCCCATAGCAATGATTCAGGACATGCTACCCCAAAATATGGCACCTTGGCATACTGAATATGTCAGGCTGTAGGTACTTGAGAAATGCCATGTGCAGAAAGGAATTTCTGACCTTCCCCTGAAGCAGATCATCAGAACTTCATATGAGGGTGCTCTGTCTATACCCAGAGGACAGGAGCATTCTCATCTCAGAAGAGAAAGGGATGCAGAGAGGAATTTGAACAAACAGGTCTTGCTGAGTTTCACCCAGTTGACTACACTTAACTCATACTCTGTCCTATCTTATCTTTCCATGACTTCCCATCCTTCATCAAACCTAGCATAAATACACTCAAAGGCTCTTAGGTCACACAAAACTTGTATTAAATAAGTTTGGGTGCTTTTTTCCTGTCAAGCCTTGTCAGTTTAGTTTTCAGTCCAGCCACAAACCTAAGAAAGTTCAAGAAACCTTTTTCCTCCCCTACATCAAGAAGCATATTAAACACTTAAAAACTCAAAATGCCAGAAGTGCAGTGCTTTGTCATAACAGAGTTCCAATGCTGTATATCCTGGAACTGTCCAGTCAAAATCATTTGGTCAATTAATTCTATACAAAACTGAAATGCCTAAATATTTATTAGAAAAAAATACCATTGAGTCCTCAAAGGATTGTTGTTTACCTTTTTGGTTTAAAGTTAAAAGTATTTTAGTATGCAAAAATCTGATGGTGATGGTTTTAAATAAAACTGGATTTAAAACCTGGGTTGAGGATCCAAATAAAGTTGGGTCTATGTTTTTCCTCAGCTTTTAAAATGCCATTGTCTCCCTATCTGCATCTTGAAGAAGAGGTGACCATAATGCAGAAGAGTGGCTATACTGTGAAGTTACACACTTAGCAGTTTGCTTTGCTCTGCTCAGTCCCATGAACTGGTAATAGAGGTACTACTAATAGATGTAGTGAAGTGCTGATACATCTAGTAGATGAGAGCCTAATGCATATTTTCATAAAAGGTCAGTTCTCTTTTGTTTCCCAATGTTAATACACTTACCCTCTGCCAGACTTGAGAATAATGATCAACTCATTGGCTTTGCCTCTGAAACTTACTTTGCACTACCAGTCTCCAAGACAAAAAAAAAAATTCTGCCCCTTTTTTATGGTCAATGATACCTTTTGAAAAGACCTTTCTAGCTCACATCAAGAAAGATCTACGCTATTCAAAACTTTAAAAATCAGTGAACTTTTTTGAGGGAAAGAAAAGACTTCATTTATTCTGTGAAAACACACTGAAATATGTCAGAATAACCTGTCAGTTTGATTCAGCTGATAGAGTTCTAGCAATTGCAAGCTACATGGCTTGTTTCTTAAATGTGATATGCCTTTACACATATCTCCAGGCTCCTTCCTATAGATAATGTATTGAACTACTCAGGGATTCACTGACTAAAGAATTGAGATTCTTATTTGCATATATTCTACTACATAGACAGTAGATAGTCATTCTTTCCTCCCAAGCCTCAGTTTTCAGTACATTACTTTAAGTGAAGGAATCTGTAGAAAGCAGAAAATGCCTGTATGGTAATGTTTCACCTGGGTAATCATGTTTCCATTACCTTTACTAAACCACAAGGCAATTTAGCTCAAACACCAATAAATGGAAAGTTTGAAACTTTGTATATTCTCAGGCATTCCATTATTGAAGAATAAAAAGCCATCAATGGAAAACAAAGATAGGAAAGAGGTCTCTAAATAAGAAAACAAAAACCTTTCTACATGAAAGCACACATCAATAATTAGGAAATACATGATATTTAGACATTTACAAACAAAAAGCCTCAATTTCTTCCAAAATGTCTTAGAAGTTATATTTATCACCAACAGTCCCCCTTAGATTATTTTCCATCATTGTTATATAAATACACTGTTCTTTAAAATACTCTGTATAAGCCCTGGCTGGTGGCACAGTAGATAAGGGAACCCAGCCTGGGAACCCAAAGGTCACTGGTTCGATTCCCCAGTCAGGGCACATAACCAGGTTGCAAGCCAGGTCTCCAGCCAGGTCTGTAGCTAGAGGCAGGTGAAAGGCAACCTACATTGATGTCTCTCACCCTCTCTGCCTCTTTCCCTTCCCATCTCTCTAAAAATAATAAAAATCTTAAAATATAAAATAAAATAAAATACTCTGTATAAACAACAGGAAAGACATAGAAGTGTCTGAAAGGTACAGTAGCAAATAACTTTTCAAAACTAGATATAGCTTTTTAAAGAAGTAACTTGTCAGCTTTTGCTGCTAGAATATTTCATATAAAAATAACAATAGCATATTTTCATACCATTTTACCTATAAAAACATTTATATTGCATGACATTTTTAATACCCTATCTTTTCACTTTTTTTTTTGCTTGAACTTATCAGCAGTGTAAGTAAAATAAAATTACAAATATACAAAATACAGAAAATGAGATTCTACTTAGTTCATATTTTACCTTTCTACACCATCTGCCTCTGGATTTTCAATATCTTTTGGTTTGAAAATTTTCATCTTCGCCAAGATAGTTGCTAGAGCTTTGGAAAGTTGTCACACTAATACAATCACAAAATGAAATGGTACAGAGCAGCTTAGGAAGATACAGGAGAGGGGGTGTTTTATTACATTACCGTACCAGATCATTGTTTCTAGGAGGTAATCCATAAATTTTTAATCCTTCTAGCGTTCTTGAGCAATGTAAAAAGAACTGCTCCTGACCTAGTTCAACCTCTTTTATCACAGTAATGACAATAATTTTATTGTGAAATTCGTTATTCAATCATCTTTTGGGTTAATGGTTTTTGAATAGCAAGGTGTAATTTATACTCCTGTCTTTCTATAATGAATATTAAGCTTCTCCTTCAAAGTCTAGGCCAGGTATATTCCTTAAATTCAAAGCTGTAGGAAACATACAGATGAGTGAATGGGTTTTCATATTGTGACAGTTGATCTCTATTAAATTATAGCATTTCAGTAATTCAGAGTGATTCTTAATGTGTCCAGTTTTATATCAATTTCTATGTTATACATGCAACTGAATGGGGAAAAATAGAACTCCCTAATGTGTGAGACTTCAAGATCAATAAATATGAATTCAAGTTTACCAAAATAATATAAACTGTATCTGGACCATGTTTATTATTCCACAAATCATATAATGAGTGGTTTACACAGAAAGACTCCCTATAAACTTGAATTTTATGTCAGTTTTGCCTCAAGTAGACCATGTGAAGACCCAAATTAAAACAATACGTAAATAAAAAATATTAAACCCTTTAAGTATGTAACACTGATTTTACCTCAAAGTGGAAGGGTAGAATGACAATAAATAATTCATTATTAAAGGTATTTCTATGCAAGTTCAATCCTTTGGAGGTCAACAACTTATAAATATGCCCTAGCCAGTGAACAATCAAATTTCAGATTCAAAAGCTAAAACTCATTCAATAAATTAAATGCATTATTATGTAAAAGTTACTGTTAATTTTGCCAGACAAATAAATATTAGTAAATGAATAATGATTATGTAAGACTAGAAGCAATCCAAAACTGAAACAGGAAAGGTACCGAAAAATATCTATGAACAGAAAGTGTCTATAGGTTATCCATACTTCTTAAGTTTTCATATTAATCTGGAAAGTCAACACAACTTTCAGGTTTCAGAGAGTTGACACAGCAGGTAGCTAGCTGCCTTTACTCAAACTCTTGTTAATGGGTTGACTTAAGAAATACTTGTATCATAATACGCCAGAGGGTAAAAGAAGGGCAGATTCGAGGAGGTCTGAGAGTCTCTGTGAAAAAGCTCACAGAACGGTATGTTTTAAATGACAGCCTCCCTCTTTGGCTCAGCAGGTTCCTTCATGATGCAATTACAAAATCAATCGCCTAATGGTATAGGCAAAAATATTTTTGGTCTTTAGCCATTTTGTGACTCTGCAAATTGTCCCTATAACTGATTGTAAATGCAAAGTTCTGGCTGGAGTTCTTTTAAAATCTTGACTTATTGTCAAAGCACTAAGCAGTGTTCTGGTAAACCATATGCCTAATTTTAATTCTACTTCAGAAGACTGAAGTTTTATCACTGACATTCTAAACAATCTGGAGCAGTGTAATTAGTTGGGATAAACTGGACTGACGTAACAGAAAGACTCCAAAGTACCCTAGTCCTTCAAACCCAACAGAGCCATCTCTCATTCCCATAACAGTCTGAGAAGGATACCCTGGTCAGAGGGTTCCGGCACTTTCCATCCTGTGACTCTGTGTCCTCATGGCCTCACAGTTACCTGCTCCCAGCCGGCAGAAGTGGTAAAAGAAAATGTAGAGAGCAAAGGGCTCCTTTAAATCTCTGCATGGAGAAAACACATAGCATTTCTGATCGCATTCCACTGGCCAAAATTGGATTATAGAGCCATACCTAACTAAAACCGAGGGTCCTGACTTAATGTATGATTTTGATTTAACACTTCGCCCCAGCACTCAATTCAGTTTCTTCACAACGTGTCCCAGCCCTTTCCCCTACATTTATTAACTCCCTGAGGCAGCAGGAAACATGGCCAGGCCCTGACTAATAGTCACAAGATATGAGTCTGCTTAAACCAAAGATAACATCATGTCCTAAATTATATTTCAGCTCCTGAGCCCTAATGCAGAACAACCCTCCAGCCACATCACCATAAAACCAGACTGAAGGACTACTCGAAAGCTGACCTAATGACCTGAAATCATAGCACTGGCTGGGTAGCAAAGTGGTTAGAACATTGTCCTGGTCCACCAAGGTTGCTGGTTCATCCCCAGTCAGGGCACATACAAAAGCAACCAATGAATGCATAAATAAGTGGAACAACAAATCAATCTTTCCATTTTCTCTTTCTAAAATCAATAAATAAAAAGATCTGGAATCATGATTTACTGCCCTAAACTTCTTACTCATAATGACTTATGATATGTGCTCCATACAGCCTCTTGCCTAAGCCATTAGGGAGTCAGGTTATTTTGGAGTACAAGCTCACCTGTTCCCCTGATTGACATCAATCCTAATAAACTAATTCTTTTTCTCCACTGTGAACTCGTGCTCTTACATTGCTTTGGGCTTCTGAATGCCAGTGGAGAACTCTTCTTCTATTCAGTAAAATAACCCAAAGGAGTTTAGATATGAAGCCTACCCATGAACCTAAGGCAGTTGAAAAAGATAAAATGATTGTTGATGAAAAGCAAACAATCTCTGCTACAGGCAAGTCAACTTATCTTGTGCCTCGGAGCACCTTCATTTACAAATGGGTAACAATTATGTACCCATTTGTATATTTATTTGTTTGCTTTTTTATTTTATTCTTAGAGAGAGAGTCAAAGAAAATAAGAGAAACACCCATGTACAAGGAAAACATCAGGACCAGGCCTGCAACCCAGTCATGTTCCCTAACTGGAAATGGAACCAGCAACTTTTGTTTGGCAGGATGATGTCCATTCAATTGAGCCACATCTGCAAGGGCCCATCTATCAATCTTGAGAGATTGTGAATATGATTAACATGAAGCTCTTTAAGTTCTATGGACAAGCAGTGTGTCAGTTAAATATACTGCTATTGTTTATACCATTGCTATGCTATTGTTCATTTGAAACATTACTTTGGGTTAAGTAACAGTAAAAAACAGAACTTTCTCCTGAAGAGCATTATCAAGAACCCTAGTTAAAAGCAATCTTGTCCGGCAATAAGAGGATGAACTAAATGGCATTCTAATCCCATGTTCTTTTATTATAGTTACATTACTCCCTACGGAACAGCTATTTTCTTTCTTCCTAGGAGAAAGCACTAATATTTCTGAACCAGAATTGACAGACTACACTAGTTCGTGTATCGTAAGTGTAATTCTAGAAAACATCTATCACCTTTTAAAATACTTTTATAAAGTAACACTTTAGCCCTGGCTGGTGGCACAGTGGATAAGGTACTGGCCTGTAAACCCAAAGGTTGCTGGTTCAATTCCCAGCCAGGGCAACATAACCAGGTTGCAAGCCAGGTCTCCAGCCAGGTCCTCAGCTGGAGGCAGGTAAAAGACAACCATACATTGATGTTTCTCTCTTCCTCTCTCCCTTCCCCTCTCTCTGAAAATAATAAATAAAGTCTTTTAAAAATAATAAATAAATAAAGTAACACTTTAAATATAGAGGTCTTGAAACAGGCTGCCTGTCACCTACCAAACCCAGTGAGCACAGGCAGGGACTGAATCTTCATAGGCGCTTTATTCAGATGGTCTGTGATCTGAGATGACAGAGGGTTTGCACCCTAACAGACTGTCTTACATTCCATTATAACTGGGCCCTTTTTTAAATGAGAAGAAACATGTAGTTAAGGGGTTTGGAATTCAGGGGAAAAGTTAATGAGAGGAAAGCTGCAGCATTCTTTCTTTTGTTCTGGGTGGAGGTCTTTGTGTCCTGGGCAGAGGCCCTCTCACCCTGGAGAATAATGGCTCAGATATCATCTTGACTGCATGCAGTCTTCCTGAGGCACAAAAGTGGAACCGCTTATGGTTACCTAGCCTCAAGGTGAGTCATCCTTCCAAGTTTGTAAAACAAGAGCTTTTTACATACATTGATTACTAAGTTTATTAACTGTTACCTGGAACTAAAGGTTTCCAACATTTGAGTCCCTTATCATTCTGAAACCTTTCTAGAGAAACTAAAGAAAAGAACTAGCATCTGGAAGGACCAGCTAATGAAGTTTATGGTAAGCTCACAACCTTTTGGATAGCAATCATATAAAATAAATATCAGTAGTGAAACAGCAGCACAAGGACAAGTTTCACTCCTGTGTAGCTAGTGTAATTTAAGAGCTTGCAGGCAGAGTGGTAGCAAGATACATGATCTATCTGGAAGCCAGGGCTAGAAAATGTTAATCCCAATTCAACAAATGAAACATTATATGACCTTGGCAAGAATAGTTTGGTTTCTCTGCCTTAAAAAGACCAACAGTGATAAGCAGACACTTCTAGAACATAACTTTTTTTTAACTTTCTGATTTCTTCCTTGATCTCATTGCTAACCCACTTATTATTTAATAACATGTTATTCAGTCTCCATGAATTTGACTGTTTTGGTGTTTTTTCCTTGAGGTTGATTTCTAGTTTAAAGCCATTGTGATCTGAGAAAATTGCTTAATATAATTTCGATTTTCTTCAACTTTCATTTTGTGAAAGTTCTCTGTGCGTTTGAAAAGAATGTGTATATTGCTTCTTTGGGGTGAAAGGTTCTGTATTTATCAATTAAGTCCATTTGTTCTAGTGTTGTTCAATGCCACTATATTCTTGGTGTTTCTTTGCTTAGATCTGTTCATGGTTGGTAATTTGATAATGGGGTGTTAAAAACCCCTACTACAAGTGTGTTGCTGTCAATATCCTTCTTGAAGTCCTCTAAGATTCTTAAATGTATAAGATTTTCCTTATATATTTGGATGCTCCTATGTTAGATGCATATACATTTACAAAGGTTATATCTTTTTTTTTTTTTTAAGATTTAATTTCATTATTTTTAGAAAGAGGGGAAGGGAGAGAGGCAGAGAGGAAGAGAGCCATCAATGTATGGTTGCATTTCACCTGCCTTTAGCCACAGACCTGACTGGAGACCTGGTTTGCAACCTGGTTATGTGACCTGGCTGGGGAATCGAACCTGTGACCTTTGGGTTCGCAGGCCGGCGTCTTATCCACAGTGCTACCAGCCAGGGCTAGGTTATATCTTCTTGATGGATTGTTCCCTTAATTATTACGAAATGTCCTTCTCTGTCTCTTTTGTTGTGAAATCTATTTTGTCTGACATAAGTATTTCTACCCCAGCTTTTTTTTTATGTCAATTTGCTTGAAATATTTTTTTTCCATCCATTCACTTTGTCTGTGTAGATCTTTTGTTCTGAGGTGGGTCTCTTATAGACAGCATATATGTAGGTCATTCTCTTATCCATTCAGCTACCCTATGTCTTTTTACAGATGCATTCAATCCGTTTACATTTAAGGTTACTATTGACAGGTATTCATTGACATTTTTTCCCTTTGTACCTGTGTTCTTGTCTCCCACTGTTTGTCTTTTTAAAGCAAACCCTTTAGCATCTCTTGCAAGGCTGGTTTGGTGGAGATGTATTTTTCAGCTTTCTTCTGTCTGGGAAAATCCATCTTTCACCTTCCATTTTGAGTGAGAGCCTTGCTGGGTAGAGTAGTCTTGGTTGTAGGCCTTTGTTTTTCATTGCTTAGAATATTTTTTTGTCACTTTTCTAGTTTTTAGTGTTTCTGTTGAGAAATCAAGCCCTGGCTGATGGCACAGTGGATAAGGTGCCAGCCTGGGAACCCAAAGGTTGCTGGTTTGATTCCCAGCCAGGGCACATAACCAGGTTTCAAGCCAGGTCTCCAGCCAGGTCTGTAGCTGAAGGCAGGTGAAAGGCAACCATACATTGAAGTCTCTCTCCCTCTCTGCCTCTCACTGTCCCCCTCTCTCTAAAAATAATAAATAAAATATTTTTAAAAAAAGAAATCAACTGATAACCTTATTGGAGCCCCCTTGTATGTTATTAGTTATTTTTCTCTTGCTGCTTATAGGATTTTCTGTCTCTGAAATTTGCCATTTTAATTATGTGTCTTGAAATGGGTCTGTTGGGTTCACCTTCCTTGGGACCCTCTGTGCTTCCTGAACTTGGGTGACTTTTTCTCCCATCAAGTTAAGAAAGGTTTCTATCACTACTTTTTCAAACAGTTTCCTATCCTTTGTTCCTCTTCTCCTTCTGGTATCCTTATGATACAGGTATTATTACATTTCATGTTGTCCTGCAGCTCTCTTAAAATCTCTTAATTGTTTTTGTCTTTTTTTGTTTTGTTGCACTGTCTGAAAATTTTTTTCTATGCTATCCTCCAGCTCACTGATCTGATTCTCTGCTTCCTCTAGCCTTCTTTTGATTCCTTCTACTGTGTTCTTCAACTCAGAAATTGCATTCACTTCCTCCTGGCTCTTATTGATAGTTTCTATGTCCTTTTTAATGCTGGTATAGCTCTCAATAAGTTCCTTATAGCTTCCCTGGAGTTCTTTTTAGTTTTCCCTAAAGTTGTTTGTAGTTTTCTTTGCACTCATTGAGCTCATTAAGTTTCTCTATCATCATTATTTTGAATTCCATATCTGATGGTTTAGTTTGCTTGCCTCTATTTCATTTAGCACTGTTTCTGGGGATTCCTCCTTTCTTATTAATGTGAGGTTGTTTGTTTCCCCATTTTAGGTGCCTCTTATTGTTGGTTTCTGCTGCTTAGATTGGTTTTCTTTGACATCCTGTCTTTGTTGTGTGCCCTTCTGTGGCAGGAGACCTGTGGGATTCAGTGGTGCAGTCTCCTTGGTCTCCTGAACCTACTGCTCTTAGGATGCCCTGTATGCCATTTATTTGGGATGTCTGGTTGCACTTGGGTTTTGGTTGTTGTGTTGCTCTTTGGTAGGTCTTTCCCTCTGTCTAGCTGACTTAGTAGCACTAGAATATATCTTTAAAATCTGATAGAGAAAGGAAGAAGGAGGAAAGGAAAAGAAGGGAGATAGAGAGATAGAAAGAAAACAGACAGAGAAAGTTCCAAAATTGAAAAGGTGCTGAATGATTGTTCTGGGCTATACTAAAGATAGTTCATTTGCTTCAGGATGCATAGAGCCTAAGAATCAAAATATATTAATACAAGAAAATCAAGTATAATTATTTGTTTAGCACTTTTGACAAACAAATGCTTTGTTAGATGTGGATTTGAAACAACCATTCCTCCTCTCAGGTTTATTAATAGAGAACATTATAACATTCCAATTAATCCATCATATATGTATTAGGCTGTGCCTCTGTGCCAGACACTGAGAATATTGTAGTAAAAAAAAAAAACACACACACACACACACACATACACACACAGCTATGGTTCCTGCCACTGTTTGGTCCAGAGACCCCATATTGCCAACCCCCTAAGCTGATACCTGTGTTAGAACTTGTTAAATAGGCTATGGTCAGTGACCACTGTGTTCTTGGAAACTGTGGCCTGCAGTCTCACAGGACCTGAGCCAATATCTGTGCTAAAACAAAGAGGGCATGTGTCCGGCATGTACTGAACAGCAAAGATCCCTATTGTCAGAGGCAACTGAGGTATAGCTGCCAGCATCCTGCTGAGGCTGGTCTCTCTCCCCTTGAGTATTTCCCAGGAGCAAGGGCCATAAATCTCTTGGATTTTCTGTTCTCATAGCAACCATCCCTAACTAGAGGACATTGTTGTTTCACCTACACCCTGGACTCTGGAGCTGACCAGAAGGGTTGCTCAGCCCCCTGGGGGTCGGCTCCATACCCTTAATAATCCCCCTACCCCTTCCCATGTTGCTGTTGTCCACTAGTACTCAGCCCATCTGCTTAAACACCCTTCAATAAAGGCTTTGAACTGATCCACCCAACTCCTCCCATCTTCCAGCCACAAACTTAACAGCTACATTGAGCTGACAAGACAGACAAAATATAAGGAAATAATTACAACATGCCTATGAGTGCTATGAAGAATGTGGACAAAAGAGGGGTACTATAATAAACCTAACTGAAATTAGCCACAGAGGGATCTTATTGTAAATGACTAATGGCCAGGCAGGTCAAGGTGAGTAGTCATGCCCCAGACCTAAAAATTCTTTAGAAAAAAGGTGGGTGGGGGGTTGTTTGTTCATTTTTAAAGGTTTTAAAGCAAATTTAGTGCACTGTTCTTGTGCATCTAGATTAACACACCTTTGAAATTCCAGAAGTAATCCACTTTTCCAGACCCCTCAAGGGGTTAACTACCCAGTAACTTGCTTTCTCCCACCTTCCTGTAATCTTCCTTACTTTCCTTCCTTAATTCCAAATGTATACATATAAAAGAAACTATAAGCCTATTATTCTTCTCCAAAGCATTTAAGATCTTGCTTTCCAGAACATGTTGTCAGTTTGTCTCAAATAAATTCTTATAAAAAATTCTCTACAGGTTTGGAGGTTCTTACTTGGACAAGAAAGTGAGAAAATGAGCCACAGGATATCACAGGGATAGCAGAGGGGAAAATACTCCAGAAATGGGGAACAGCAAGTGCAAAACCCCTGAGATAAGATCCACTTGGCACATGGACAGGAATAGTAAGGAGGTTCTAAGGTAGGACTAGGGTGGAATAATTGAAAGAGCAAGTCATAGAAAATGGAGATGGAAGACAGTAAGAAGCCAGACAGAACAATGTCTCCTGAGCCATGACAAGGACTGGATTTTACACTGGAGAAATGAGAGGTCTGTGACTCATAAAGTTACACAACAAGTAGGTATAGAACTCAAATGCTAATCTTTGGACTTGTATCATAGTGTCCTTTATTTCAGATCCTAAGATTTTTAATGGCAAGTTTTATTTTCTGCCACAAAGCTACTCAGAGTGGTAGAGAGGTACAGTTGGGGATTGAAACTTAGGTTTTCATATTGTAAATTATTTGTATTTTAAATTGATATTCATGGAACACAACTTAAAAGTAACCAAATGTTTTCCAGTGCAAAGTAAGACTCTCCCATTTCTGACCCCAGCCACCTACTTCTTTCTTCCATGGCCTTAAATGAGTTGGGTTTTAATATGACATTCATTCACCAATATTTACTGGAAGTCTACTCTGCCAGGGTAGTACTCTATTAAATCCTGGGGATCTAACAGACTGCAAGGTAATCTCTGACTTCTTAGAGACTACTGTCCAAAAGACACAAGGAAGGTCATAAGGTTTGATTGACAAATATAAGGCATAATCAGGCCTCATAGAAATAAGGAAGATTTTAAATTCCAAAACAGTCACATTCTCTTTAATATATCTTATGACTTGTATAGGGCATTAAAGTCAACATCAACATGTTTTGGGCCATGCAAACATGCATTTTGAAGATATTTTCTATTCTAAATATGAAAATTCCCTAAAATAGTTTGATGTTCTTTACCAGCCCAGCCTTGTTCAATCAAAAATAATAAAGTTTCTGGCCCTGACTGGTGGCTAAATGGATGGGCTCCAGCCTGTGAACCCAAAGGTTGGTGGTTCAATTCCCAGTCAGGGCACATAACCAGGTTGCAAGCCAGGTCTCCAGCTTAATTGGAGGTTCTTAGCTGGAAGCAGGTGAAAGACAACCATACATTGATGCTTCTCTCCCTTTCTTCCTCTCTCCCTGCCCTTCTCTCTGAAAATAATGAATAAAATCTTTAAAAAAATAAAATAAAAATAAAATTTCTTTGAGTTAAAGAATCTATGTTTTAAAAAACTAGTAAGTTTTTTGAATAAGTCATGGGGGTGCAGTGTACAGTATGGTGACTATAAATACTATATTGCATATTTTTATGCAGCTAGGAAAGTGAATCTTGAACATTCTAATCACAAGAAAAAAATTGTAACTATTATGGGGACAGATGTTAACTGGACTATTGTGATGATCATTTTGCAATATATATAAATATCAAAGCAGTATAGTGAAATTAACATGTCAATTATACTTCAGTGAAAAACTAATAATTTTTACCAAAAAAAAAAACTAAATTCAGTTTCAGGTGTGCCTTTGAATTTTGTACGAAGGGAATGTATGCACAATCCAAAAATCCATATACTGTATTTTTCTTAAATTTGATACAGAGTAAATGTTCAACTAAAAGTAGGTGGAGTAGACTACTGCTCTGCCTTCAGGAGGAAGAAAGGCAGCCATGCTGTGGAGGTAAAGGATTAGAAGGCGGGAGTCCTGCATTCAATACCAGGTCTCCCTTGACTCGTGTAAAATTTTAAACCAGTGATTTCTTCATCCAACTTCATTAACTCATCTATCAAATGAAGATGACCACATCTTCTATACCTCACCATTGGACTATGAAATGAAAGGAGCCATTGCTTTTCTTCTCTGAACAGGATCCTACTCATCCCTGAAGTACTAATTCAAATATCACCTCCTCCAGGAAGCCTTCCTAATCTAGTTTTTCCTGACTGGAGTTGTGGTTCCATCCTCAAGGTTTCAAGAGAACCATCCCTAGCATTGTCCCAGTTTCTTTACATTGTCCGGCTGCTTTTGGTTTCTCCCAGTCTTAAGTAGTATTTGAAGCTTCTAAGGAGCCACCAGTACACAATTAGACGTTCAATAAATACCTATACAATGAATGATACCTGTTTCCTTGTTAGTATTCGCACATTCCTTAGGTAATTCTGCAAAGAATGTAAGAGATGAAATCTCTTCCCATTAAAAAAAAATGATTTTGCAATGTAATAAAATCATAAACAATACACATACTATGGGGTTTTAGCCCTTTAAAAAAATTTAATTCCATGGGGGTATCTTTTCAATATAAGAAAATACTTTTTAACAGGGAAGGAGGGGAGCTCAGAGCTGCCTATCATCTCCACCCATTGTTTTACTCTAGCTAGTACCTGGCTCTTTAAAATGCCTTAAAATGCTCAACAGGTGTTTGCTAAAAGAATGAGCAATCTTTCTAAAACTTTAAATGATGCACAACAAGGCCCCTGGCTGGTGGCACAGCAGATAAGGTGCCAGCCTGCAAACCCAAAGGTCACTGTTTGGATTCCCAGCCAGGGCACATAACCAAGTTGCAAGCCAGGCCTCCAGCCAGGTCCTTCGCTGGAGGCAGGTGAATGGCAACCAGACATTGATGTCTCTCTCCCTCTCTGACTCTCTCCTTCCCCTCTGTCTGAAAATAATAAAAATCTTTTTAAATAAATATGCACGACAAACTCAAGCCTTCGCAGGCTCTTCCCAAGATTGGATGTAAAGATTTACCCGGGACTCAGACGAGAAAAATAAGAAGCAAACGTGCACAGCAAAAGACACTCTGTGTAGTTACATACGGATTAGTTTGGCTTTTTCAAAAATGTCCTTCTGAAAAACACCAGACTGTTAACTGTGCTTTCTAAACGCCCCGTGGAGATTGCCACAGCAGGTTTTCG
The DNA here is from genome assembly GCA_004026585.1 of Noctilio leporinus. Taxonomy (NCBI): domain Eukaryota; kingdom Metazoa; phylum Chordata; class Mammalia; order Chiroptera; family Noctilionidae; genus Noctilio; species Noctilio leporinus. Next base: position 30,368 of record PVIW01004177.1, on the reverse strand, counting down.
TTCTGGTACCCCGGGGTCTTCCCCGAGCGCGAGCAGACGCAGCCCGACAAGTCTCCGACCCCATCTGGCTGGAGGTCGGAGAGAGCTCGCCCGCAGCCCTAATCCGGGCCTCGACACAGTTTAGTCTGCGAAAAGGAAGCAGCTGGGGTCCGAAATGTCAGCTCCTCCAAGTGGCAGCGCCCGCCCACCGGCATCTTTGGGAACCTGAGACTTGGGATGCCGGAACCCGACCCCAGGAACGTGGACGCAGCGGAGCATAATAGCTACTGTACCCTACAGCCCTGAAGGCCAGCAGAGGCGGAAGTCGAGGGCGCTGAGGCAGCTGGGGGAACTCTGTCTCGTAGGCCTCTTCCTGTTCGCGACTCCACCCCCTCAGGAGGGGCTCGCCTGGAAAATTCAAGATGGAGTCGTTGAGTCGAGCAGGACAGGAGATGAGCTTAGCGGCCCTGAAGCAGCACGACCCCTACATCACCAGCATCGCAGACCTCACGGGCCAGGTTGCTTTGTACACCTTCTGCCCCAAAGCCAACCAGTGGGTGAGTGCTGCCAAGCCTCTGAGGTCGTCCGCCCGGCCGCCGCCTTTTAAAGGGGCCGCGCGAACAGCAGTGGGTAGGGGGGTGATGCCGGAGGCCAGGGCAGCAGAGTCGAGGTCAGGGGCTGGAGGAGCTGGCCGGCGCCTGAGGCTTGTCAGGGACAAGAGAAGTGGGAAAGAGGTGCTGGAAGAATAGGCACAAGATACTTGGGGCGGGGAAGCCGACAGTGGGGAGGATTGGAAGAGGATCAGACCTTTGGGGTCGGGTCCCCGGACGTGGGTGATCTGCCTTCTTTGCAGATGTGTTCCGAGTATGTGAGACCGATGAGGTCAGAAGGAAGCCTGAAAGATTGAGGGTTATCAAATAGATAAATTACATATATATATATAATCTGTAAAGTAAACGCCCCTCTTCCCCCCACCCCCAACAGACACGTAAGAGCCCCCTCGCAGAGGTCGTTCGGATTTAAAGCTTGAAATCAAGTTAGTTTCCATTTTTAGAAGAGGGGAGGAGGAATAGTCCGGCTTTTCTCGAATTGCAGTTTCCAGAGTTTTGGGGAAGATTTCAAGGCACTTAAAAGGGCTTCCATGTTTGGATTCCCTTTAAAATCTTTGAAAAAAAGATACTTTGTAATTGTGCGTCCTTCCAGCTTTGTTACGAGTGATGTCACCCCTGAGTGCTCCCATCAGAATAAATACTTTCTGACTTTTTTGCACGAGCGTGGATCCGGAAAAGTTACATTATGTCCGCTCACTGACTTGGCCCCTGTTTGAAGCTTAGTTCGTTGCTTTAGTAACATAATTTCCTGTTTTCTAGTAATTGACCCTTAATTAACTCATTCAGATATAGGCTTTATTTATACTTAGAAAATAATTCCGTACTTAACAAAATACTAGCAAATCAAATAAAGAAAAAAGAATCCATAAATGTTTGATGACTTGAATTCATAAATTACTGACGTTCACATTTCAGTAAGAAATGTTCTTATACTAACAAAACTATGAAGGGGTACTATCATAGCACATCCTTTACAATGTAATAAGAAGTATGTTATATTTAGCCTATAATTTTGTGAAAATCATTGTCCATTTACAAAGCTCATTCAGATGAAGACAGTTGTCAAAATTACCTTGCTTCATATTTTTCATTCACCTCCTGGAAGAGAAGGAAGTATGCAAAGCCACAAAGGACAAAATTATAGATTTATTTTTAAGTGGAACTGTTTTAGAATTGGCTTAGTTTAAGTTACTATGAATAATTTTTCTTTTCTTAGTCTACACGTAAATGTGTGAAATATAAATTGCAGACAAATGTTAAAGACTTGACAGGGACTGACTTACTAACAAACTTATTTCTAATTTTTACAGAATTTCAGTATTTTGAAATTTCAATTGTGGCGTTGTGCTTTATATAGAAATAGAAGTCAGAATAACCTGAGTTGAAAAATACAGTCATTGTTTGTTTATTTGTATTATAGAACATAGAGCATAACCAACATCTTTTCTTTGTTATTTTACAGCTAGCTGTGACTACACAGTGTTTTGTTTGGGCAAGTTTTCTCTGTGAGAAAGTTGATTACCAATTTTTTATACTCATACTTTAGCATTTGAAAGTCAAGAAAAAGCTCTGGCTGATGTGGCTCAGGGAATTGAGTGCCAAACTATGAATCAGAAGGTTACCGATTCAATTTCTGGTCAGGACACATGCCTTGATTTCAGGCTAGGTCCTCAGTTGGTGTGCGAGAGGCAACCGGCCTCACACTGGTGGTGTGTTTCTCTCCCTCTCTTTCTCCTCCCTCCTTCTCTCTAATAAATAAAATCTTTATTTTAAAAACTGATAGCTAACTCCAGAATTTTCTTCCTTTTTATTTTTTTATAAAATTTTTAAAAGGTTTTCTTTTTAAAAAGAGGGGAAAGGTGGGAGAAGGAGAGAATCATCAAAGTGTGGTTGCCTCTCTCACACCCTTAACCCAGGCATGTGTCCTGTTGGGAACTGAACAGGTGACCCGTTGATTCTCACACCAACACTCAATCCACTGAGTCACACCAGCCAGGGCCAGGATTTTCTTTAAAATTAAAAAAAGAATAATAAAAATGGCACAGGTACAGGAATGTTGGTGGATTGAATATTGCATATGTATTAATATGTATCAAAATAGCACAGAAAGGAAACAAAAGAAATTGGTAATAGTAGTTTGTGGACTGAGGACTTACCTGACCTATTCAGAAGTGATTCATTTTAAAATAAGTTAATCTTAAACATGAATTATTTATTTTCCTGTGGAATATTTGGTGTTGAATTATGGGTAGAAAACTAATTGGTTTATTGTCTATTATAGGAGAAGACTGATATAGAAGGGACCTTATTTGTATATCGAAGGTAAGCTTTCTTTTTTTTAAAGATGCGTTTTTAAATTTCATGATGAACAATGTCATATGAAGTGGTTCAACCCTATTGTACATTTGTCTTCTGAACCTTTCTGCCTTACTGTTTATTCATTCATCTCCACCAATGAGATTCTAACCAAGTTGTGTCTCCTCTTTGAGCCTTCCTGTGAGTCAGTGTAAACAGAACTAGAACTATTTAGAAACCTAGCAAAACCATCTCAAAATAGAAAACCTTTTTTTTTAGTAATAAGTGAGTCCAAAACAGATGCCTCTTCCTCCCTGCCCCCATCTTTAAAAAGATACATAGTTGAGAAAACTATAGTATATGAACTAGCTCTGTAAACTAATGTAGTTGAAGGGTCAGTCCTGCTGTTCTGTGGTTACTAAATGAGAGGCTGTCTTTTGTGACTCGTTCTGTCCCCCTTGTGCCCTCTCCCTAAAAGTTCTGGATTGTGTGCAATGTATTTAGTAATGTGGATTTTTAATTTGAGACTTCTTTAAAAAGCCTGGATTATTCAGAATTGCACATTTTTTATTTTCAACTTTTCTTAGAGATATCAAAGTGTGATTGGTTTGCAAATTGCAAGTTTTGTGGTCTAAAAAGTAACAAGATACAATAGTCATGGAGTTCCTTCTTTTCCTGGATCCCTGTTAGGTCTTGCTGTGGTTCCTTCCCTTTGATTTCTAAAGCTACGGGACTCAGTAGGAATTAGGACTGACATCTGGTTCTTTTCCTTTATTATTATTCTTTAGTGCTAAGAGTTATCTTTGAAGGATTGCTTTTCTCCTTTGATTATAATTAATAAGAATTTATCAAATACTCTATAAACATTTGGGGGGGTCTTTAACCTTCACTTCCTTTATTCTTCTTCTTCAATAACAATATAAATCTCTAGAAACTTTTCAACTTGTTAGAACTTTGGTGTTTGTAATACTTTGAAAGTACTCTCATGGCTTTTTCATTACAGTATAGTACAGATTCACTAATTATAGAAAATGTGAAATTTAGTGTAGTGAGTGACTCAACTTAATAAAATATAATACATGGAGGCTTACATGATATTGATTCTAATAAAAGGAGACCAAAAGGAGAATACTTTGTATAACTTGGATTAAGGTATACTAGAATGTCAGAATACTGCTTTGCAGAGACCTCAGCATTGAAGAAGCCTAGATTTGGGGTCAGAAAACCTAATGCTTAATTCTGGTTGTTATTTGTATAGGCCTTAATCATTTTGAACTTGTTTTCTAATCCGTACGACAGAATTCTAAAATCTCTCCCATGTACACAGAGAACTGAATGAGAAACTCCTAAGTGGTGTATACATGGTGAGAAGTGTCTAAAGGATCATGTACTGAATCACACTGGGTGCTCTTCTATTGTCCTACAAAGGACATCTGTTGTAGGATTTGAGGCATTTCTCTATCTAACTTGGGAGAACTATGGAAAGAACTATTTGGTATAAGAAAAATCATTATTATAATGTCAGACAGTCATCATTATAACCAATCATGTGCTATATATAAAATAAATGTGATTTTTATCAAGCAAGTGTTTATGAAGCATCTGCTGGGTTGTCTGTCTTGGGATATAGCTGGGGGGAAAATAAGACAAAAACCCTCTGCATGTAACTTACATTCTAATGGAGAAAGACAGTAAGTATGAAAAAAGAGAAAGAAGGTTTAGAAGTATTGAGCTTGGGAGCCCTGAAAAGGATATTTCTCAGGTAGGCCTCAATGAGAAAGTGACATTTGAGCAGAGACTTGTGGGAAAAAATGACATAACTGTCAATTCTGGGCAAGTGGTCCAGGCAGAAGTATTTAAAGGAGATTGGCAAGATGCTCATTGTGGCTGAAGCAGGAAGAGCAAGGAAAGAGGCATGGGAGATGAAATCAGAGGGGCTGGGGGTGGCATATTAGGTAAGGCCTTGTGGCCTTAGTAAGGACTTCAGCCTTTACTCTGAGGGACTGAGCCCATCTATGGAAGCTTCTGAGAGGAAGAGGATTATGATCTGACTTAATTTTTTTTCTTTACAACTTTAAATGCTAATAATATTGTGTAATGCAATACTTATTCTTAGAAATGGAAACAAAGAAGTAGATATCATTTCTACAAACTAACAGTGACTGCAGATTATTTTTCTTCTGTTGAATCTAAGGTCAGCTTCACCTTACCATGGTTTTACTATTGTGAATCGATTGAATATGCACAATCTTGTTGAACCAGTGAATAAAGATTTGGAATTTCAGCTTCATGAACCATTTCTTCTATATAGAAATGCAAGCTGTGAGTATATCTTTTATTACAATTCATATGTTTATAATTAAAATTGACTAGTTTCTAGTAGCACCTTTTTGGAGTTTTAAGTTACAAAAAGCATTTGATTTTTAATAGTTATAAATTTCATTAAGATCAAATCTTTTAAATTGGGCTTCTAAAATTAAAGCACTTTTGTATACAGTAACTTAGTATGTTATTTTAGTTAACTATACTTTTTCATATAATAACATATTATGTTCCTGTTGTTTGCTTTATGAAGAAGGTAATTTTTACCCAATTTTTCTTGTAAGACTGAATTATTGTCTGCCCATGTCCCTGAGCAGCAGGACTTAGTTTGAGAGACACAGGATGGAACAGACCTGCATAGTTCTGTTCACAAAAAAGTACTACCTTTGCCATGATAATGATATTTTTCCATCTCTTTATTTAGCTGAGTGTCTCCTGGGTCCAGCGCTGGGCGAAAAACACAGTACCTTAATGATACAGGAACCTGTGGGGTGGGCAGGCAGTTAAGTCAACTGATACTCAGAGATGAGTGCCACCTACTCATTTGGAGAATGAGGATAAGCCTTTTTTTTTTCCCTTTGCAGTCCAGGGTTTTTCAGGCATTTGACAGACCATTAAGAATGGTTGGATAACAGGACAATAATGAACAAAACTAACAACAAGCAAAACAGAACCAAATATATAAATACAGAGAATAGGCCTTCAGTGGTCAGGGGGAAAGAGGTTGGGGGGAAGGGGGGAGGCAGAGGCAAGAAAGGGGAGCAGCTTAGACAAGAACCTAGTATAAAGGAACCATGGACATGGACAACAGGTGGGACTGACTTTGGGGGGAATGGGTGGGTGGGGAGGGGGACAGAGGGGAGCAAAAAGGGGATGGATGTAATACAACAACAATAAAATTTTAAAAAAAAAGAATGGTTGGATATAGTCAGCAAAGCTAGCATGATCCTTTCAAGATGTCATGTACTAAAAAGTATGCAGTACTTGGTTCCTGTATTTCAGTATGAGTATGAGTGGGAACAGAGGTTATACTGTAACTACCATCTAAGAAAATTGCTGAAGAGAAATGTTGCTTTTAACTCAAAAATTACGTTAAAGTCACGGTGTTTGAATTATACTTGAATGAGAGATAACTGGTATTGGGGAAATATATCCAGTATAAAATATTAAAATAATAATAAAATAAATAAAATAATTAAAAGCTGCTAGAAATTATGCATATTTTAATTCCCTGAATGAGCAGTGCCAAGGTCTGGGGTTTTTTTGTGTGTGTTTTTTTTTTTTTTTAAGGTTTTATTTCATTATTTTTAGAAAGAGGGGAAGGAAGAGAGGCAGAGAGGGAGAGAGACATCAATGTATGGTTGCATTTCACCTGCCTCCAGCCACAGACCTGACTGGAGACCTGGTTTGCAACCTGGTTATGTGCCCTGGCTGGGGAATCGAACCTGCGACCTTTGGATTCACAGGCTGGTGCCTTAACCACTGTGCTACCAGCCAGGGCCCAAGGTCTGTTTTGAACCTAAAAGCCACAAATTCTTCTTCCTAGCTCCCTTTTAAGTATCTAAGTGAAGTGGAATCTCAATAAACTATTTATCCAGGCAATTGAATTACTTCTAATATTTTAATTTCTGTGGACATACTGGAAATGCCTTTTAATACCTGTAAATTCAGATGGATTTAAACTAATAACAGTAGTTATTTCAGATGACTGTTTTCTTTGTGCTGAACATTCTGTTAAAGGGGGAAATTCTGTAAAGAAACACAGATCCAATTTTGTAAAAAGATAAATTGGCTTAATTCTGTTCTTTATTACCTAGAAACTTTAGCTATTTTTTCTTAGAAAATTTTGATCATTAAAATGGGAAAATTATCAGAGGCCCCTGGACTTAATTACCACTTAGTGTAAACATGAAGTGAATTATATTGTATTTCTTTCACAAATAAAGGTTCCTTTAAAGTTAGAAGTGCAACATAACACAAATATAATGAAACCATGATTAACCAAAATTAACTAATCAGAGTTTTAGTTATCTGGAAATGTTTATGGTCCATGTGTGGAAGACATGAAGATAGGTTATAAGAAAGCAAGCTAATACTAGATTTTATTTTATGGAAATCTAGCAATTAACTTGATTATAATCTGGGCTCAGCATAAAAATTTTGATATTCTATAACTTTAACCCCAGTATACTATCAATATTACATGTAATTTGTTATAATATTAAGATCTTAAATCATCAAGAGGGTATATTATCTTAATTAGTGTTCTTCAGCTGGAAAGTACACTAATACATTTTATTTTAGAGAGATATTCAACAAGAGATTGAAGCAAAGGTTTCCTTAGTTAAACAGAAAAGTCACTTAACCCTGGTCATTTTATTTCCTAGTTAATGGAGGCTCTGAATCATGTCCTAATAGCCTTATAGTTTCTGCTATTGCTAATTAGAAATTCAAGAACATGTCAGCTTGTTTTCAGACTAGAGAAAGTCCTGAAAAGGTCAAACACAACATAATAATGTGGGTATGTTAGAAACAGTCTAGAAGAGGAGCTTGGGGAAATATTTAAAGGAGTAGCTATATCAAGGAGAAGTGATAAGACATCATAAAGTGGTCTGGAAGTGTTAAGGCCATTCTTTGAGTAGTGTATGTCTTGTCTATCTCATCATAAAAGTAGAAAGTAGTCTTGTTGGGTCAGCAAGCTATTAAGTTGCTCAGGGATTTGTTCTTTAAATAAAAAGTTAATTAGTGTCTGATTGTGTATACAGTAATTATACCTAATTCTATAGTTGCTCTTCTGTCATTTTCTTGTGGGAAATAGCACCAAGACACCCATTTCACTCAAGTTACACCTTAAGACCCAGCTTCTTTCACTCAAATCAATTTGCAGAGTTAATATAATAGAAAATTGAACTATAACCTTTTTTCAGTTCTGAATTTTTTTCTTTTTTCGTTATACAAAATGTTTCTCCAACCCCACTACAGCTTCCCTCAAAAAAAGATAAAATTTTATAGTAGAGAAAATGCTTATCCTAGTCAGAGGCTTAGGTTTGGTGATTCTCTTAAATCTTTCGGAAGCAGTCTATTTTTATATACTGTGCAAGAGCCTTTGGGCAACCACAGGATCACAGTGAGTTTGCATTGGGGTTAGGGAGACTGCAGATTCTGTAGTTACTGAGCAAAAATGATATTCCAAGCACCTTATTTCTGACTCTCAACTTACAGATGACGAAACTGGAGTCCAAGAAAATTTAAGAAACTTGCTCAAGTCAGTAGATCTCTGTGATGATAGAAATGTTCTATATCAATGCTATCTAATTCAGTAGCCACCAGTCCCATATGACTATTTAGCATTTGAAATGTGGCTAGTGCAACCAAGGAATATTTTTTAATTTAATTTAATTAATTTGCATTTAAATAGTTATATGCCGCTAATGACAACTGAAATCTAAGGTTTGAATCCATGTTCAGACACACCCTTTTGTTATGCCATATTGAATTGAGCAAACACTTGGGAAATTTTGGATTAGATTTTGCCTTTTAGTCATTTCTTTTTAAAATTTATAAATAATTTCTAGATATAAAGACTGCAGGAGAGTGGCTTTGCCATGGTAACACTCTTGGCATGGAATTTAGTTTACAGACAAAAATTCTATTCTAAGCTTTGCCATTTTACTGACTGTAACCTTAGATAAGTCATTTAAACCACTGTGTCCTGCATCATATATGTGAAGGTATTTTGTCAAGCACTTAAAAATATAAAATATTACCAACTGTGTCTCCATCGTGGACTCAAGCCAAAGAATCTTAATAGTGAAAGAGTCATAAGGACTTTGATATTACCCAGGTTCTTTTATAACCCATGCCCGTAATGTGCTTCTTCCTGTTCCTTCTGACTAGCACCATGACAGTTTGGGGACTCTGCTTATCTTTTCAGGTGCTATTTTCAGATATTGTAGGGGCCATTACTAGACAACCTGAGCTATTCAAAATAGATATGTTAAAATGGGAAATCTTAGTGGGTACAGCTTTCTATAAACTCGACAGAGGCAATTTTTTCTTTTTTAAGAGTTTATTTCATTATTTTTAGAAAGAGGGGAAGGGAGAGAGGCAGAGAGGAAGAGAAACATCAATGTATGGTTGCGTTTCACCTGCCTCCAGCCACAAACTGACTGGAGACCTGGTTTGCAACCTGGTTATGTGCCCTGGCTGGGGAATCGAACCTGCGACCTTTGGGTTTGCAGGCTGGCGCCTTATCCACTATGCTACCAGCCAGGGCACAGAAGCAATTTTGATCAGTAGGTCATGGGTTTTATTTTTTATTGTTTTTTTAAAATTTTTTTCAATTACAGCTGGTATACCATATAAGTTTCAGGTGTACAACATAGTGAATGGACATTTATGTAACTTGCAAAGTAATCATCCCAGTAAGTCTAATACCCACCTGCATGGTACTCATTTTTGTCAGAATACTAGAACACATAGCATCCTCCTGGCTAAAACTATTTTATTTATTTTTAAGTATTTTATTTATTAGAAAAAGAAGGAGAAAGAGAGGAATAGAAACATCAGTATGTAGTTGCCCCTCATGCACCCCCAACTGGTGACCTGGCCCAAAACCCAGGCATGTGCTCTGAGTGGGAATTGAACTGGCGACCCTTTGGTTTGCAGGCTGATGCTCAATCCACTGAGCCACATCAGCCAGGGCTAAAACTTTATATTAATAATATACAGTACTAATTTTTTTAAGATTTTATTTATTTTTAGAGAGGAGTCAGGAGGAAAGGGAGAGAAACTTATGTGAGATACATTGATCGGTTGCTTCTCACATGCCCCCAAGTGAGGACCTGATCTGCAATCCAGGCATGTGCCCTTGACCGGGAATTGAACCAGTGACGTTTTGGTTCATAGGCCAGCACTCAGTCCACTGACCCACACCAGTAAGGGCATAATACAAATGTTTTAATCTTCCTAAAAAAAAACATTGATGAGAGTTAATTTTATCTATAATTAGTTGATTAAAAAAAACATAGATTTTATGCTGTGTAAACATATGCATTAACTGCCAATCTGCTGCTCTTCTGTTTTTGTTTGTAAACAATCCATTTTACTAACCAGATTATAAAATCATTCTTTGTAAACTGAACTTCTAGGTGTTTTCTATAGCATAAGCACGTCAAGGAAAATATCCTTTAACTTCTGCCCAGCAATAGCATGACATAAAAATCTTCCTACAAACATTTAGAAATGCTATATAAAATATTAAATGTAAAGCTTAGGCAAACAGGAAACAGCAGACATTGCAATGGGCCAGCATCAAAGTGAAGACTGAAAACTAAACTGGAAAGCCTGTGAGCTGATGCCGGCTACTAGCTATTAGGGGCTCTTGGGAATGGGGAGCTCTCCTTAATAGAAGGACTTTATTATAGTTACATGGGGTCAGGAGACAAGATCTTGAGTCCTAATGAGGTGTGGAGTTGGAGCTGAGACACCCATACCATCATACATTCAAGTCCCATAACAAGCAACACAATAATAAATTTAAAAGATATTGGCCTGCCAACCTAGGGAGATATAAGGCAAGCCTGTCTATCTGAAGCTAGGGTGAGTTAGAGGGCAAATGTTTCCCATAAAAATTGTAACCAGAAGCCACCCCTCATTCAGATTTGGAGTTTAAGTTATACCACTTATTTGGTATAATTTCTTACCCAGGCCAAAACATTAATATTAAATTAATCCTCAACTAGTGAGCGCTCAAGGACACCTGGCAAACACCAATACAGAACCCTTCTGGAGGGACATCCTTAACCCAGATTGCCCAGGGTTCTCACTGGTAATCCTTAAGGTCCAAAATTACTAAATATACAAGAAAATAATTCACAGTTAATGAGGTATAACGAACAGTAGAGTTAGCCAACCATTTCCAAGAGCTTGAGTTAAGTGAAATAACCAGAGGCGTTATGGATGTAAATGTCAGGTGTAGATTATAAAATCAAATGACAGCTGGATATATATAAAAAAAATAAGCATAGAACTTCTAGAAATTAAATTTTTAATTATTGAAAAAAATTATCTTCTAGACCCAACAATTAATTGGAAAGAATTCTGGGAAACTGGAGGAGACATCTGAGAAAAGTATTCAGAATGCATCCCAGAATAAGAAAGAAATGGAAAATATGACATAAAATAGAATTGGAAAGTCTAGCAGATGACAGAGACTAAGTTCAGAATGATAAAATTGAAATATTTTTATTTATATATTTATTTTTAGAGAGAGGGGAGGGAAGGAGAAAGTGGGAGAGAAACAGTGATGCACAATCTGTTGCCTCGCCCGCAGCCCAGGCTGTGCCCTGGCCAGGAATCAAACTGGCAACCCTTAGGTTCACGGGCTGATGCTCAATCCACTGAACTACACCATCCAAGGCAGAATGATAAAATTTTAGGGAGAGGTAGTATTTGAAGAGTTTGAAAACTTTCCAGAATCTGTGAAAAACATAAATCTCAGATACAGACAATAGAATAAGTCCCCAAGCATAATAAATACAAACCTGAACACATGGTAAATCATTAAAGGCAAAGAGCGGCAACCAAAGGCTGCCTGAGATTGATTATTTACAAATAGCAACAACTAGACAGCATGTTCATTTGCAGCTACTAAGTTCGGAAGACAAAGAAGTAATATTTTCAGAGTACTGAAAGAAAAAACAACCAACAAATTTTAGTAATCCAAGAAAATAAAAGACTTTTTTCAACAAAAACAGAAGTCTCTAGCAGCACTATCCAATACAGTAGCCACATGGTGCTATTGAGCATTTGAAATGTGCCTAGTGAAACTGAATTTTTAATTATATTTAATTTAAATTTAATGGTGCAGTTCTAAAGGCTATAGTTTAAAAGGAGATTGAGCACAGAAATAGGAAATGAAATTTAAGAAACAAGCAAAGAAAATGAGGTAAATCAAAATAAGCAGTGACTATATAAAACAGTAAAATAACTAGTTTGAGGAGAGATGCTTAAAGGTGAAGCAAAAACACTAAACAGCAATAACAAAAGATTGTTCACATCCCAAGACTGAAGTGAAATAAATTGATTAATCATAGACTTTTAAATCAAGATCTGTGTGTTCAGCCTGGGTTGGTGTGACTCAGTGGAATGAGCACCAGCCTGTGAACCAAAGGGTTACTGGTTTGATTCCCAGTCAGAGCACATGCCTGAGTTGTCAGCCAGGTCCCCAGTTCGGGGCTTGCGAGAGGCAACCACACATTAATGTTTCCCTCTCTCTCCCTTCCCTTCTCTCTAAAAAAAATTTTTTTTTAAACGTGTGTGTTCAAAAGATTCAGGGTAACCACTGCATAATAAAAATAGGATGTCCTGGGCCCTGGCTGGTGGCACAGTGAATAAGGCACTGGCCTGCAAACCCAAAGGTTGCTGGTTTGATTCCCCAGCCAGGGCACATAACCAGGTTGCAAGCCAGGTCTCCAGCCAGGTCCGTAGCTGCAGGCAGGTGAAAAAGGCAACCATACATTGATGTCTCTCTCCTTCTCTGCCTCTCTTCCTTCCCGTCTCTAAAAATAATAAAATAAAATCTTTAAAAAAATTTTTTTAAATTGGATGTCTTTTAAACCAGTAGAAAGCAGGATTAGAACAAAAGTAAATAGAAACCATGGGAAATAGAAAGCCCAAAACAAAATAGCAGAAATAAATAAATCAGTAATTAGAACAAATGTTAGGTGAACTAAGCCTGCCAGTTTTAAAGACAAGAATCTGAGATTGGATAAAGATACAGAATTTACCCATTATGCTGCTTTCAAAAATCTGAAAACTTGCTTGGCTGAATGATTCATTGATTAGGGCGCTGTCCCATACACAAAAGGATTGTAGCTTGATTCCCAGTCTTGCCACATGCCTTGCTTACATACAGATTTGATCCCTGGTAGGGTGTGTATGGGAGACAACTGATCATTGTTTTTCTTCATAACGATGTCTTTCTCTCTCCTGCCTTTCTCTCTCTCCAAAATCAATAAACATATTCACTAAAAAATATTTTAGGCCCTGGATGGTGGCACAGTGGATAAGGCGCTGGCCTGCGAACCCAAAGGTCACTGGTTCAATTCCCAGCCAGGGCACATAACCAGGTTGCAAACCAGGCCTCCAGCCAGGTCCGTAGTTGGAAGCAGGTGGAAGGCAACCATGCATTGATGTCTCTCTCCCTTCCCCTCTCTAAAAATAATAAATAAAATCTTTAAAAATATGTAAAACTCAAAAACCTGAACAGGTTGAAAGTCAAGGGATAAAATGAGATCTATCAAGCAACTATTAACCAATCAACCAAGTCTGTTGTAGCTATGCTAATCAGGCATGATAGATTCTATGGTAAACACTTCTGGAATAAAATTCACCACATAATGATAAAAGGAGCAAATTACTTAGAAGATAAAACAATTCCAAACTAGTGTGTTTCTAGAATATGTCAGAAATGTATATGGAATGTTAAAAATCTATAATTATAGATTTAACAGGCCACCTTAGTAATTGACAGATAAAGTCGACAACTTTGGACACATGAAGAACCTTGCTTCCAGAAATTTTTCCAAGTCATACTAGAATTTCATTAAAATTACCACGTGTAGGCCACCCAGCCCAAGAAGTTAGAAGTCTGAGTTAAGTTGAAGGAAAATACAGATGAGTAGAAATTAATTGGAGAAAGTAGAAATTGCATTAGAACAATAGATCTACATGATTTTCAAAAAACACTCTCCCCTATAACATGTTTGATCCAACAACAATAAAAAAGTGAGAGGAGGCATACTAGACAATATTAGGAAATATGTATAAGAGGTGTGTCCCGAAAGTATCAAGCCAGTGTTACTATAATTAAAACAGTTTGCACAGGCGATACTTCTGGGACAGACCTTATGTGTGTGTGTGTGTGTGTATTGCAACTAAAGATAGAGAACACACATTTTTTAAAAAACAGAAACCAGCCCTGGCTCGTGGCTCAGTGGATAGGAACCCACCTGCGAACCCAAAGGTCACTTGTTTGATTAGCCAGCCAGGGCACATAACCAGGTTGTAAGCCAGGTCTGTAGCTGGAGGCAGGTGAAAAACAACCACATGTTGATGTTTCTCTCCCTTTCTTCCTCCCTACCTTCCGGTCTCTCTAAAAATAATGAATAAATCTTTAAAAAATAGTAACAATAAATAGAAAAATAAAAAACACAAACCACTAAGAACTTTTTTCCTAGGGAAAACAATGTAACAAAACTTACTCGAGAATAAATGGATCTGAACATACTCATGAACAATAAAATAATTGGGTAAATACTTAAAATCTATCCCATCATATGTAGAAAAAATACTGACAGGAATGTTAATTCAGTAAATGGTTCTAGGATAGTTTTCCATATAGAGACCAGCCTCTGAGAAAGCAGATACAGGAGCTATACATTCCTAATCTTATCATAGGATACTTATCTCCACAGACCACTTTTCTGCAGTGAAGAAGCCATACTTCTCTTATTCACTGTGCAGCAGATATTTGTTAACCACCTGCTATAAGCAACATATCTCACTAAGTATGTTCCTCTGAAAAGGTGCTTTTCCCTAAGACCAGTATCAGGGGGTCCTTTGATTTCCACCTCTATAGGTAGTCCTCAGAATGAAAGTGGTAACCTGGAATCGGTGTGTATGTATACTTATGACTTAATTATGAAATGCCCCAAGAATAATACCTAAAGTGGGTTCTGAGCAATTTCTTTTTATTCCAGAATTTGGTGTTTGAATTAACAGAAACATAAAAGCAAGCAAAACTTGTTTTTCTGTTATAGATAAACAGTTTACAATATAACCTGGTTAATTTAAAATATTAAGATAAAGGTTTGTGGTACCATTAAACTCTGCAAAATCAATTCTGGAACTTAATGATTTTCTTTTGCAAAACTATTTCAGTATTGTCTTTTACATTGCTTTTAAACAAACAAGATGTTTATTTAACTCAGATACATACTTTAATTCAATATTTATTAAATATCTGTCATTTGCCAATCACTTTTATCAAGTGCTGTAAACCATTTTAATTAAAGTTATTGTGTACTTTTAAAGAATAGTATTTGCCCTTAGGTTCTATTGTATATTTTTAGAAAATTATAAGCACAAGTCATAAAATTAGTTAGAACTTTCAGTGTCAGAACTCTGCCTTTCTTTGAAGGGTCAAGATTCTTAATGAAATACGCTACTGTATTAATCTGAATGCTCTGCTTATTCCTAAAACACGTTTGTTAATTGGTGGTAGAAATTAATTCAATAATACCTATGGTTTGAGAATTTTCAGTTGTAAATTAGAATGATTAGCAATAGTCAAAACCTGATCTACCAGAGAGATAAGGGCAGCTCTTTATATTTCCTCTACCCAACATCTTAAGGCATGGGTTGCCCACTGAATGCCACTTTCCCGTAGCCCAAAAGTACATTTGGGAAGATGAACAAAGTATGTTGCTTCATAACCTGCTCAACAACAGTTTAAAAAGACCATAACAAGGACAACTTAAAATAAAAATATTATGCTTTTTAATATTTTTAAGAACTTACCTCCAAAAGCCTGTGAGAAGTACCCCTTTGTTTCCACTTCACTTACGACTTTTCCTTTATATCGGGCATCAGTCCCCTGATACAGAGCATTTTTAATTAAAATTAGATCACTAGAAAAAGCAGGGAGATTCATTTCCATAGTGTTGAAAGTGCAGCTGTCAAATGGAAAGTTTTACTAGAAGAAATACTGTAGTGTGCGCCCTTTTTTTTTTCCTCTGCTTGTCCTTTCTCAGTTCAAGGGCAAGACTCCGAACAGGAGAGATGGTAGGTGACTGTGGGCACTTGGCGCAAATCTTCAGGCTTAAAACACAGTGCAGGAAATTTACTTGCAAGAGAAGTTTATAATTTGTCAAGTCAAAAAATGTGAGATCTACCTCCAAACTGAAGAGGAATTTATAAACAAATTTAAAAGTTCCACAGTTCGTTCTTTGTGATCTCTGAATTCAGCACAGTGCTTATTACTTAGCCAGAGGAAAGGCTGGCAGTTTTCCCCCATCGGCAGCGGCACTGCTGTGGTGGGTATGATTCTGTAATCAGAGAAGGAGAAGGGATCTGTGGCAACTGCATTAGTCTGGCCTTCTGGACCAAGATAAGGAAAGAGCCTTGCTGTTGCCACATTTGTAGATTGAAGAGGTAAAAGCACCATGAAAACATGGTGACTTTGATTGCAAGGCTGACCTGATGACGATTAGGTCAGACATTTCAGAAACCTCTAGTGCTTTATATCTGCTGTAGGCTGCTGCTTAGTGTTTTTAGTAGGGCCTCCACCTTTTGTTAACTTTGTGAATCCATGAAAATTTTAGGATTTCCAAAGCAGATTCTTTTCATCATGACTTGCAAATTATTGGCTCCCCCCCAACCCCCCACAGTAGTGTTGTCATGTAAAAAGCAATTTGATAGCCTTTTAAATATGTATTTGTAAAGATTTTACTTAGTTATTTTTAGAGGGTAAGGGAGGGAGAAAGAGAGGGAGAGAAACATCAACGTATGGCTGCCTCTCATGCGGCCCCAACAGCACGGAGGCACTGGCCCACAACTCAGGCATGCACCCCAACTGGGAATCCAACCAAATCCAACTGGAGACCCCTTGGTTCATAGGCCAGCACTCATTCCACTGAACCACACCAGCCAGGGCTTTATATTCTTTTTTAAATTGTGGTGTTTTTTTGTTTTTTAGAGAGAAGGGAAGGGAGAGAGGGAGAGAGACATCAACGTACGGTTGCCTTTCACCTGCCTCCAAGTGGTGTTATCTTAATTGTAAACATTTTTAAAGTTAACCGTGCTGCACCATTTACCTCTAATATTTTCTCTTATGAGAATTCACAAAGGAACGCTAAATGACAGGAGTATGTTCTTAATGTATGTGTATATAGGTTTTCACCTGTGTTTACATGTGAAGTTGTGGAGGTAAAAGTTGAAAAAGAATGACCACTAACCCAAGAAAATTGGAAGCCGCTCTGGAGTTGCCAGAATAAGCCCCCAGGCTAAGCACTTGAGGTTCAGTACCCTGGAGAATCTAGGCAGCTCTAAGCTACTTCAGAGTCACTGCTTCCAGGCATCTTAAGTATTTTCTTTTTATTAAAATGATGACCTAGAATAAGCATTTGCCACCAGTATTTAAAAATTAGGAAAAAATAAACAAAAGTTAGGATATCTTACACACACACACTCGTACACCTGGATTTCTACTTTGTTTCTGAGACAAAATGGCATGTATGGTGGGTCACACAGCATCTGCATTCTTATAAACACTAAAAGTCAGAGCTTTGGGAAGAGATGCCCACCACACGCTCATGGATCCCACCTCCTGAGGTTTCTTATAACCCTGTGGGCATTCGCCCTAAAACCACATTTGGATGATCTCTTAGTGAATTTGCAGAAGAATATTTAGGAGAGAAGTTAGAGAAAGGAGAGAAAGGAAGTTCTGCTGCTGGCCTATTTTCATACAAAGCCTTAAGTATAGATTTTTGGAAGCCTAGGAAATAAGAACTCAACTTCATGGAGGCCAAAGGCATACTGTCACCCTTTGTTGTCCCTTTTGATACATAAAAAATGACCAGTTTTGCGTGGGACACCAGGGTGAATAGACCACCAGTGGGGGTTGGATGTCTCCAGCCTTTTCCCACACCCGTTGCTGTGCAGCACGCACTGCGGGGCGCTCTCCTAGCTTAGGGAGTAGCGGCACTGTGTGGCGAGAATGGCAGTAAATCGCAACAGAGACAAAGCCCTCATGTGATTCACTGTTATTTGGGCTAGCCTATCATTTAAGAATAAAAGTTTATAAATACAAAGGATTAGTTGTGTATTCTTAGGTTTATTTCCTTAATCCCTACAAAAAATTCAAGGGTCATTTTTATGTGTCCGTTACCTATACCGAGGTTATTATATTAACAGGGACTGTGGAAACAACGTTGCTGGTTAAATAATTTTAGGCTTGATTTAATTTAGACAGTGGTACCAAGTTTTAAAATAAACCAAAGAGTTTGCAAAATAGCATTTTTAATTACCTGGCCTAGCCCTGACTGGTATAGCTCAGTGGGTTGGGCATCATCCCACAAACTAAAAAGTTGCTGGTTTGATTCCCATCAGGGCACATGCCTGGTTTGCAAGCCAGGTCCCCAGTTGGGGGCATGCAAGAGGCAACCACACATTGATGTTTCTCTCCCTCTCTTTCTCCCTCTCTTCCCCTCTTCTAAAAATAAGTAAATAAATGGATAGATAGGTAAATTATTTTATGAATAAATTACCTGGTCCAAGTCTCTTAATGTTCAATAAACAGATATTTACAATTTAAATTTTTCACTTTATTTTATTTTTTAAAGGTTTTATTATTTTTAGAGAGAGAGGAAGGGAGAGAGGCAGAGAGAGACATCAATGTATGGTTGCCTTTCACCTACCTCCAGCTATGGACCTGGCTTGCAACCTGGTTAGGTGCCTTGGCTGGGAATCGAACCAGCAACCTTTGGGTTCACAGGTCCGTGCCTATCCACTGAGCTACCAGCCAGAGCTTTCAATAATGTTTTAAGATGTGTGCTCTTTTGGCAAAAAGGAGTAAGCTGCTAAGGTAATTGAAGCATATATCTACCAGCCTTTCTTATGAATACAGTGTTTCCTTACCTGCCTGTGTGTGTGTTCTTACACCTTAGAGCTTTTCTCCTCTCTCTTTCCCAACTGTTGGATGTTGCTGGAGCAGGCTATGTTTATGTAATCTGTGCCAGTCTTTTATATTTTCATAATCAGAAGGGTTGTCCTTATGTCTAGAGTAAATGTTTTTGCCTATGTTCGGAGCCCATTTCCTTGTTTTTATTTCCTGGTGTAGGAGATCATCTTTAGATACCATCTTTAGAAGTTTTGTTACTCTGAACACCATTGCCAAAAAGCTTTTATCAAACCCCTATTTCTGTTTTGGTCTATGCTGAGAAAATCTCCAGCACTCTCAAATCCTTTTAGAAAGTAGGTCAAATCTAAATAATAAATGAGGCAAAAAGACAACATGTTCAGCAGAGTGATTTCCAGCTCTGTTTTTGTGACGTGTCACAAGATCACTAGAAGTCTCAAGGGATTTTATAAAGGCTCCATGTCATATTAATTTGGATTTCCTTTTTTACTTTATGCCATATACCACTCCAAATGAGCAACAGAGTCAAGTATTACATTAAATCATAATAGGCTGTTGAATCTTCAAACAGGCTGTCAAGAGAAATGCAAAACTTCTGCTCCTCAGCTTTTTAAAATTTCTCAATATTAAATAACCCAAATACCTTTCATCTTTGTCAGTCTTATGTTTCACATTTTCAAAAGAAAGGGGCTGTCATTTGAAAAGAAAAGGAAGCATTTGATTTTGTTTATTCTTTTCTGCATCTTTATATTTTTTATGGAAGTACAAACTAAAGATAATTAGATATCCTGTCATACTTCCTAACTCTTCAGTAATTTACCTCTATAGCATGACTTATTGGGGACAGCTGTTAACAACCACAATCTATGGTGGGTGTCCAATAGTTTGCTTTCATCTTGAGAAAAGCCATTTATCATACAAGATACCATCATTATTTGCCATAGCAAAGTAGTGCTGTATTGCCAAATCCCTAAATTCTCTGTGGTATAGTTAATCAAGGAAAATTATTTCAAATTATTTCAGGTTGTTTAGCAAGTGAATTGTCAACAGGATGTATGAGGCCTTATAGTGGAAGTTCTCTTGAGGAAAGAGTGCTTGGCTTTGGTTTGGAGACGAAGTCCTCTGCGGGTTTAGCTATCTGGCAGACTTTTGTCTGTCTTTCCTCACTGGTGACAGTGACAGGCTTCGTGGCAGGTCTCTGGGCCTTCTTGCCAGTTGCACGCACTGAGCATTTGATATGTTGGCAGACAGCTGATTCTTGGATGCGTGTCTGAACCTCTACAGGTCTGCTTTTGGCAGAATCGAGTGTGACTCTTATCCTTTACCCATTAAGCTATCATTATGGCTTCCTTATCTATATTTCCTCTGCAACCATGCCTTTGAAAGCGTTTGGCTCTTTTCGGCTGTTTACTTGATAATGTACAAGAGCAGAAGATATGTGTCTTACTTATAAATTAAAAAGTATTTTTTCAAAAGAAAAGGGGATCTAAGTAAAGATTGTCATAAGTTGACAGCTCTGACGGATTTATTTTGATTATATAGAATTCTTTACTATGATTTTAGTTTATAATCCCCTATGAAAACATAGTTAAATGCTTCTGTTTAGCCCTCCCCCCCCCAAAAAAAAATAGATATATGTATGTGCCTCTGTGAGCCTGACATATTGCATATCATAAACATTTTCTCATCACTATACGTTGTATGGGTGTGTGCATTAAAGGAAACCTGGAATTACTTGTTTTTGGACTTTTGTGTTTTAGTTATTCTTTAGCCAAGATTGAAGGAGACATATTTAAAGAATGGTAGGAGTTTGTAATTGCCATATATGGAGTCTTTTCAGAGTCCAGCCTAATTACATTCTTAAGTTGAAGCAGTCGTTAGCTGCTAAGAACATAGCTAAGACCCTGTAGTAGATAATACTTAATCATTTATCTCCTCTCCAGCAAGGCTACTTCTGTGCTCTTCTTTGGGGCTGTCAAAGCTTAATATAATCGGTTGACTTACTTATTTCAAAGTTACTTGTTATTCATTGGACATCGATTCTGTTTGAAGCATCAGTAGTGTCTTAAAATTCTGTGAACAGAAGGACTATGAAAATGTGTTTTGAATATGAGAAACTATTCACAGCAGTTCAAGGACTCAGAAAACAAAAGCCAACCTCAGCTGCCTCCTGTTAGTCCATTCAGTCACCTGCAGCACACATGACTAGATGCGGGGTCTGACAGTTTAGGACAGTTTTAGTGTAATCGGAGGGTTTCCCTTTCAGAGAGGACCCCTTGTGAACAGGGTAGGGAAAAAATTTGTTTGTGCTTTTTATTCATCAAAATGAAGCCATTCACTTGTTCTGCATATCAATGTTTCCATTCATTCTACAGTGGCAATTTAAAAATCCAAATTTTATTTTAATCAGAAAGGGAACTTTTAAAGTTCTGATTGTCCATGAAATCTTACAGGGAAATACTGGGTTGGGTTGGGTCCAAAAAGTCCATTTAGTTTTTTCCATAAAATGAAAGGCACATTTTTCATTTTCACCAATAACTTGATTGATCTGGGTATTTTGAGTGTCTCAGCTTCTGCTATTGGCTTCTAGTGAGTAGAGGCCAAGGGCGCTGTTGAACATCTTCAGTGCGTAATATAGCCCCACAGCAAAGAATTCTTTGACCAAAATGTTGATAGTACCAACTTCAAACCACTTCTGACATGTTCAGTTAGTCATAGTGCCTTCTCCATACCCTGCACAAATTACTTTTTGAGTTTCAGTCACATTTTCACCTTTCTTGAAATAATAAATTATAATATACCAAAAATGTTGCATATTTTCTTTCATCTTCAATATTTAAATGGCTGCACAAAAAAAAAGACCAATTTTGATCAGTACTTCTTTTTTAAGATTTTATTATTTTTAGAGAGAGGGGAAGGGAGAGAGACATCAATGCCTTTCACCTGCCTCCAGCTACGGACCTGGCTGGAGACCCAGTTTGCAACCTGGTTATGTGCCCTGACTGGGGAATCAAACCAGCAACCTTTGGGTTCGCAGGCTGGAGCCTTATCCACTGTGCCAACAGCCAGGGCGTGATCAGTTTTTTGTTTGTTTGTTTGTTTTTTGATTTATTTATTTATTTATTTATCTTTAGAGAGAGGGGAAGGGAGAGGGGCAGAGAGGGAGAGAGAAGCCAATGTATGGTTGCCTTTCACCTGCCTCCAGCTACAGACCTGGCTGAAGACCTGGTTTGCAACCTGGTTATGTGCCCTGGCTGGGAATCGAACCAGTGACCTTTGGGTTCACAGGCAGGCGCCTTATCCACTGTGCTACCAGCTGGGGTGATCAGTACTTTTTTAATTGCTTGCTCATATGACAGCTGTCACAATGCAATCTAACAAAATTGTTTTGAATGAAGTTAAAGACAACTAAGCACTAATAGAGCCATCATAAATAAAAAATCTAATGAACTTTTTGGCCAGTCCAATATAATTACCTTAATTCAAGGTAAAACAAAAAATTCACCGTTAACATAACTTTATGGCTTTTATTAACAGTGGCTTTCTAAATTATAGTATTTTGATAGTGTCTTTATAGAGTACAAATAGTAACTATTAAAAAAAGGAATTTTAGCCCTGGCTGGTGGTTCAGTTAAATGGCGCCGGCCTGCAAACCCCAAGGTCACTGTTTGATTCCCCAGTCAGGGCACATAACCAGGTTGCAAGCCAGGTCTCCAGCCTGGCTGGAGGCAGGTGAAAGGCAGCCATACATTGATGTTTCTCTCCCCCTCTTTCTTCCTCCCTGCCCTTCATTCTGAAAATAATAAATAAAATCTTTATTTTAAAAAGAGGAATTTTAGTTTAAAATTTCTTATACTAGCATTTATAGTTCCTATATTGTGTCATCCTTTTAGTGTATAATTTTTAACTTACTCAATTATTTATACTTCTTTTATATGTTGCTTTAGTCTTCAAGCATAATTGAAGTTCATTAACTTTTTATTTCTATAAAAATGTTGTGATTTAAACTAGTGAGGCAATAGATGTGTAGCAGCAAGACTATTGGGTTAGAAACAAGGAGGCCTAAGTTCTAGTTCTGAGACTATTTTTCTCTGATTTACTAATAAGTCACTTAGTCCCTCTATGAACCTCAGTTTTCCATCCATAAACATGCATAATGAAACTTCTGATAGAAACAAAATGGCATAGACTTGTTTCATTTTGCTTCTCCATATAACATTCAGAAATAGCACGAGACAATCAGGAGAACTTTGAAACGTGGAAAGAGGAAGCTGATCTGATGTAGGACGGGAACTAACAGAACACAGCAGCAGGGTCTTACAACTTTCCCACAGCATATACCAAGCTAGCCAGGTAGCTCAGTTGGTTAGAGCATCATCCCATTACACCAAAGAATCCATATAAAGTTTAAAATATTGAGAACAATAAATGCTGATAAGGCAAACTAGATTGCTCACACGTTGCTGGTGGGAGTATAAAATAGCACAACCACTCTGGAAAACAGTTTTAATAGTTTTTGATTAAACTAAACTTGCCAGCTGCTGTGGCTCTGTAACTGTACTTTCGGGCATGTAACCCAAAGAAATGAAAACTTAGTTTCACACAAAAAAACCTGTACACAAATACCTCATAGCAGCTTTATTCATAATATCCAAACATTGGAAATACTGCAAATGTCCTTCAATAGATCAATGTTTAAACAAACTCATACCTTTGTGCCATGAATACTACTCAGCAAAAATGGGGGAGGTCGCAGGAGGGTGAACTGTTGAAATAAGCAACAACTGGGATCAATAACAATTGATTACGCTGAGTCAGGTTAAGTTAATATCAAAAAGTTGTATACTGTATGATGCCATTCTTGAAATGGCAACATTATGGAATAGGAAACAATTAGTGTGCCAATGGCCAGAGGTGGGATGGGGAGAACCAGGGAAGGTGGATGTGGCTATAAAAGGTTATGAGGAATCCTTGTGGCCATGGAAATGTTGTGTATTTTCATCATATCAGTATCAGTAGCCTGGCTGTGATATTATATTAAGATTTACAAAATGTTATAATTGGAAGAAACAAATTAAGGCACACAAGATCTCTATTTATTATTTTATATACCTATGCAGCTTCAACTGTTTCAAAATTAGAAGTTCAATTTTGTTTTTTTGTTTTTTTTTTTTTAAGATATTGTATATTGTTATTTTCACATAGAGGTGAAGGGAGAGAGGCAGAAGGGGAGAGAAACATCAATGTGTGGTTGCCTTTCACCTGCCTCCAGCTACGGACCTGGCTGGAGACCTAGCTGGAGACCTGGTTATATGCCCTAGCCAGGGAAAAGTTCAGTTTTTTAAGAAAACATAATGATACCTGCCTTTCCTGTGCCAGGGAGCAGTTGAAAGTAAGCAAGGAAATGCATCCTGGGACAAGCTGTGTCACAGTGGGTGCACATGTAGCAATAAGTCCTACCTATGCATATGTTGATTTTGACATACATATCCAGCATTTCTAGTTTATGTTATCCAAAATATATATGTAATATTTTTATATATTATCTTTTAATAAAGTAAATTTATCTGTTCATCCAATTTTTTGTGTGTGGGCTTTCTTATGCTGATCACCATACTGGGGATTTTTTTTTAAAGGTGGGAAAAGAAGTGTGATGGACAGAGTTAATCATAGGATGGATCTGGAGCTGGTATTTGTTTTTAAAACCTTGTTTTTACTGTGACTTAATCTGTATTTTAAGTTTCAAGAGACTTACAGAGGTCTAATGTTTAATAGCTGGTAAACTTGGTTTTCAATAATTAAGACCTGTTTTCCACATTTTCTATCAATTTGGAACACATCTTACAATAATGTTGATTCTTAGTTTAGCTGGTATCATTTTTCTTTTTTTTTCTCTTAATAATATATAAAATAATGGTTCATCTTATACTTAATGGCATCTTAGTCTCAAGAGGTCTGGTAAGAATGTCGAAAACCAACTATTTTTACAGTTTTCATCTGAATAGTTTACCTATCCTAATTTTATTAAACATTTTGGGGGAAAGGCATTTTTTTTTTTCCTTTAGTGGATACTTTACCAATTTGAGGGTCTGGTGATAAATTCCGTGGCATTCCATGCTAATACTTTATTACTTACTTGTAAGTTGAAACCTCATTTCCCCCTTACCATTTTTTTCTCTTTGTTTTTCAAGTGTCAATATACAGTATCTGGTTTTATGACAAGAATGACTGTCACCGCATAGCCAAACTCATGGCCGAGTAAGTATTTATATTGTTTCATAGATTTGTTTAATTAATAGTATAAGAGATGAACAACTACTTTTCGCCCGACTTCACTTTGTTACTGGAGTGTATCAGCTTATGTATTTCCCTTGTTACTATAGTGTATTAACGTAGGTATTACCCTCCTCCTTTCCTATGTAATGTCAAAAATTTGGAAAAGACAGAAAAGCCTAAAGAAGTCTAAAATTATTTATAATCCTACCAATGTACTCAGTGTATGTTAGTCTGTTTCCTTCTGGTCTTTTTCTTTATGTGTACTTTAGTTTGATGTAGTTGATTGTTACAAAAATCAGAGCATCTACACGCAGTACACAGCCCAACCACCATATCCAAATTAGGGTCTCTTCGGATTTTCTCTGCAACAAGTAGCTGATGGAGAACTGCACATCCATGTTTATCTCTTTAAGTGCACTTATCTTTGATGTAGATTCTAGGTTTAATAGTTGCGATCCATTAATAGATTGTATTCCAACAGACTTTTTTTATAAATCAGAATCTTGGAACTTAGAAAAGATTTTCGTTGCATTAAAGGGTGTTCTGTTGTTCTAAAGGGTGGTTGATTCTCCTTTCTCAAGCTACCACCAGAAGCCACCCCTCATGGCTTATCTGTATTGCTGGCACTGCCAGTTTGGATTCTAGGTGCCTGAGAAGACACTATGGTTCTACAAGAGCCTGAAGTGCTATAGAGCTCTGGGCAAAATGCCACAGTGGGTGCACTTATTCTGGTACACTGTTTCCTTTTCAGTATTTGCCTGATCTTAGAAATGTTGACCTCGTTCCCCTCTGGCAAGTTAGATTCCTTTTTTTCTCCTGCAGGATTTTCAACTGTGTGGAGAATTTGTGCCCACTTAACCCACATTGTGCAAGGATCAACTGTACATACACTTTTTCCTGCCGATTGGGACCTGAGTAAGAGAGTCTGGCTTCTTTTGCTCTAACAGCTCTTCACGAGAAACCATTTTGAGCTTTTTTCTCTATCAGAGCAGGTGGTGCCCCTAATGTAAAACTTAAGATGGTAAATGAAACTGGGGACTAAAGGCCTGCCTGAAAATACTGTATTGAACCCAAAATAAGATAAGGAAATAGAAACAGGAAGCAGAGAGGGAAAAGAAGAGCATTCAGAGTTCTTTCCCTAGAAATACCCACAAGAGCCCTGGCTGGTGGCACAGTGGATAAGGCGCTGCCGGCCTGCAAACCCAAAGGTCACTGATTCGATTCCCCAGCCAGGGCACATAATCAGGTTGCAAGCCAGGTCTCCAGCCAGATCCGTGGCTGGAGGCAGGTGAAAGGCAACCATACATTAATGTTTCTGTTTCTCTCCCTCTCTGCTTCTTTCCCTTCCTCTCTTTCTGGAAATAATAAATAAAATCTTAAAAAAAAAAGAAAGAAAGACCCAAAAGAGACATTTGTTTCAGCTTTCAGCTTGTTTTATTGAAGTGGAGATGCATTTTTGAAAGTGATTAGAGAATAAATACCCTCATGAAACTGTGCATAGCGAGTTTTCAGGTGCCTGGCCTATTTAGGACTGAAGAAAATACCTTATATGTTAACATTAACTTTGTGATAAATGGCATTCTGGTCACTGAAGATAAAAAGACTACTTTATCTTTGCTCTTAACTTTGTCTGTGTACAGCCTCTATCTGCTGCATATTTCAAAATGTCATGTCTGCTAAACCAAAATAAATACAGAAAAAAAATATTTTTGTCATATTCTGTGGCTAAATAAATGTGTCTGTCAATGCCCATTCTGTTAAATTTAGATCTTCCCATCGCTGTTTTGACAGCTGCAATATAATAAAATTATTCCGGTAAAAAATTTATTCCAAAAGCTGTTTATAAAAACTGAGATGACATTTAATTAAGAGAGCAAGCAAATTTCTAAACCTGTACTGTATATAAATTTTTTAATTCTCTTTGGTCATTGCAAAGTTGAAAATCCATTAAATTTGATTAAATGTTCACTCTCCTAAAGAGGAAATCCAGTCTGCTGGAAACTGTTTAACATTAAAACTTGTTTGAGTGCTTGCCTGCATAGGCTATGGAAGTGAGCTTTATTCCTGATCTTACAGATAGTCTTAGGGGCATATCTGGAGATTTGAGAGGAAGGGAGAGAAGCAAAGTCCCTCTTCACGAAATTTGGATTCGAAGAGGCCTGAGAGTCCAAGCCTCATTCCTCTGAGAGTCCCTTGCACACCACCCAACAGCATCTGCTTTCAGCAGTGGTGAGATTCATAAGGGAGCCTGTTCCATGGGTGATATTTAAGGAAACCTTTTGCTTGCTTGTAGTGCTGTCACTCACTTTTGAAGAGTCACCAAGACCTTTATTTTCAAGAAATGAATCCTCTTTCATTCCAAACTTCCACAGTGAGTTGTTTAGCTATGCAGACTTCTTTTGTCTTGGTGGCATTGTCCATTTTTAAGTTTACTTTACCAGTTAGTTCGACTGATTTTGAGATATTTAAAAAAAGAAAGATAATTTAGTAGAGCTGGGGGTTTTTAAAGATTTTATGTATTATTTTTCAGAGAGAGGGGAAGAGAGAGGGGCAGAGAGGGAGAGAAACATCAATGTATGGTTTGCCTTTCACTTGCCTCCAGCTGTGGACCTGGCTGGAGACCTACCTGGCTTGCAACCTGGTTATGTTGCCCTGGCTGGGAATCGAACCAGCAACCTTTGGTTTCACAAGCCAGCACCTTATCCACTGTGCCACCAGCCAGGGCAGTAGAGTTTTTAATGTACCTATTTCTAACAACTCTAGAATGGAATTCTATGCTTTTGTCCTTCTCACAGTGAACTATACTGATTGTCAGTGCTGTGAATAAAATGGTGAATTGGTCAGTCATATATTCTGGGGTGAGGCAACCAAGGCTCTGTTTTATATTGTGTGGACTGTGTTATTGGGACATTTTTCCTGTACGTTCGGAAAGGAACACCAAAAGACTTCTTGGGTCAGATTGTGCCTAAACCTGGTTCTTCTCTTATAGGGTGGTAGAAGAGGAGACACGGCGCTCCCAGCAAGCTGCTCGGGATAAACAGAGTCCCAGCCAGGCCAATGGCTGCAATGACCACAGGCCCATTGACATCCTGGAGATGCTAAGCCGCGCCAAGGATGAGTATGAGAGGGTGAGATTTGGCATGTGAACAGAGGACCTAAGCGGGCGGAGGAAACTGCAAAGGGGCTTGTGAACTGGGGAAGCCACCTCCAGGATGAGCAGAATTAATTAGTTCAAAAAACAGAGCATCACCCTGGCTGATGGCTCAGTGGATAGGCACCAGTTTGCAAACCCAAAGGTCGCTGGTTCGATTCCCCGTCAGGGAACATAACCAGGTTGCAAGCCAGGTCTCCAGCCAGGTCCATAGCGGGAGGCAGGTGAAAGGCAACCATACATTGATTCTTCTGTTTTTTAATTCCTCCCTGCCTGCTCTTCTCTCTGAAAATAATGAATAAAGTCTCTTTTTTTTTTTTTTAATGGTGCCACATGAACAGAAGGTATAGGTGCTATGCACTAGAGCAGACACTCCAAGAGGTGGCCTGGTTCCTCAAGCTCAGGAGTGAATAGCTGCAAAATGAAAGGAGGAACCAAACCTTGTTTTTGTTTTTGTTTTTTGTTTTTCTTTCTTTTTTTTAAGATTCTATTTATTATGTGTAGAGGGAGGAAGAGAAACGTCAATGTATGGTTACCTTTCACCTGCCCTCATCTACAGACCCGGCTGGAGACCTGGCTTGCAACCTGGTTATGTGCCCTGGCTGGGAATCGAACCAACTACCTTTGGGTTCTCAGGCTGGCGCCTTACCCACTGTGCCACCAGCCAGGGCCTTTATTCTTTTTTAAAGATCTTATTTATTTTCAGAGAGAAGGGAAAGGGGGAAGAAGCTTCGACACATGAGATAATACATTGGTCAGTTGTCTCTTGCACGCCCCCAACCAGGGACCTGGCTGAAACCCAGGCTAACCAATGATCCTTTGGATCACAGGACGGCACTCAGGCCACTGATCCATATACTAACCAGGGCCTAAGCCTTGTTCTTAGGCATAAAGCTGTAAAGTAACTAGTCCAAGTGCCTACAGTCCCCAGCCGTGTTTTGCTCTCCTTCTCTACCTTCCTCTCTCTCTCAAAAGCAAATGTTTAAAAATGTACTCAGGTAAGGATAGAAAATTTTTAAAAATTTTGATATAATTTCTAGTTAACATTGCAAAAATAAGAATAGAGAACAATAATTACTGTTGTAAAGAAAATTCTTCCACAGTATGGAAGAAATAGTATGTTGTCTATGGTTAGATTAAAACTGAACCTTTGGGCAAAACAGAACCAAGTATATGAACACAAGGAATAGGCCTTCGGTGGTCAGGGGGAAAGGGGTTGGGGGGAGGGGGGAGGCAGAGGCAAGAAAGGGGAGCAGCTTAGACAAGAACCTAGTATAAAGGAACCATGGACATGGACAACAGGTGGGATTGACTTTGGGGGGAATGGGTGGGTGGGGAGGGGGCAGAGGGGAGCAAAAAGGGGATGAATGTATTACAACAACAATAAAATTAAAAAAAAAAAAACTGAACCTTTGGGAATTTTGTTAAACTTTTTATGTTAATTAATAGTAGTATGTTCATGCTGGTTTGTTTTTTTAGGATTTTATTTATTTACTTTTAGAGAAAAGGGAAGAGAGGGAGAGAAACATCAACGTATGGTTGCTCCCTACATGCCCCCAACTGGGGATCTGGCCCGCAACCCAGACATGTGCCCTGACTGGGAATTGAACCAGCGACCTTTTGGCTCACAGGCAAAAACTCATTCCACTGAGCCACACTAGCCAGGGCCATACCACTATTTTTAAGAACTTGGTAGGAACAATATTTTAAGTTTACATTTTTTCTAACACAATTTATTTTTTAAGGTAATTACATTATAGTAAAATGAAACAGTTTCCTTTTTTTTTTTTTTTTTTTTTTTTTTTTTTTTTTTTTTTATATTTTATTACATTATTTTTAGAAAGAGGGCAAGGGAGAGAGGCAGAGAGGGAAAGAGACATCAGTGTATGGTTGCATTTCACCTGCCTCCAGCCACAGACTTGACTGGAAACCTGGTTTGCAACCTGGTTCTGTGCCCTGGCTGGGGAATCGAACCTGCGACCTTTGGGTTTGCAGGCCGGCGCCTTAACCACTGTGCTACCAGCCAGGGCCA